>JAPYYV010006092.1:0-31613 GCA_030522625.1 Copidosoma aretas | reverse complement strand
GAAAAATCGAGTATAGAAGCCGTATTCTATAAATTAAATATTGAATAATCGAACAAGTTATAGTACAGGAGTTCAATTAAATTTAAATAAAATGAACAACTCACATTTACAATATCAAGAAAGAATTTCAAAATGATATCTTATAATAAATTTATATCCATAATTGATTCTAAAGTGGCCAAGAATAACAAACACAAGCCATAACTATTACTGTAATCATAATGATTGCGTAAATATTGTATACTCATGCATATGAATTATTATTAACCTTTATTTTAATTAGAGTGATAAATAGTATTAAATAATTAACAATTATTTGATAAAACAGTAAACTCATCTTATATATTGACTATATTTATTTGAATTTTTAGCAAATTTTTACGAGATCGCTTTGGCTATCTATGTTTGTACGCCTAAATGTTAATGAAAAAATAAATTTTTTTATTTATCATTTAGAAACAGGAATAAAAATATTGAAATACGGGGGTCGGCGCGCGGAGCGCGCAGGGGGCGAAGCCCCACTAGTATATATATCTGTATATAAACAATATCGTCACAGCGATGTTTTCTTCATAATTAATTATTTTTCTTTTTCACATCTTTTTCTGTCTTACAACTAGACTGACTCGTCCTCTTCAAAATTTTTTTCTCGTTATTTCTTGTTTCTTAAATTAGAGAATGCAAGTTAATTTCGTTGGATGCAGAAAACTTACGGAATTCCATACGGTTTGTATTTTTTACAACAGAAACACAGTGATACGATAAGGTACCAGTGACTCTTTCTGCAGATTTATACCTTTCCTCGAGTTTTTCCTGGTTGGATAGGTGCTCTTCTTGAGAATAAAATAAATAAACAATGTTCTTGAAATACCCTTAAGCCCTCTGGAAGAGCGCTTTTGGTGTAGAAATCGGATCACTCGAAATTTTTCGTAAACTTTTACGTCTAGCGTAGCCTTTTATAGTCGCACCAAGACTGTCGCAGGCATTTTTCCCATGTGCTGTTGCGTGATAGTGCCACTCTATTGCAACTTCAAAATCGTCAAAATACTTCGTACATTTTCAAAATTATAGCTATTTTTAAAATGTTGGGCTGTCCCATCAGTAAAATATATTACTTTATTTACGATTGCAAACTTTTCTTTTAAATATTCCATCAATTTTTCCTGAATACAGTATACTGCTATTGTATCGTGTGTCAAGCAGTCTGGAAAAACGACTATACTTGAATGATGGATTTTTCCTGCTTCTTTAAAATAAATAATAACCGTAGCCAAACTTGCTTGGTTCTTATTGTAGTGAAAACTTTGAGCAGCATCTTGAACAATAAAGGCATAATTCTCTGAAAAATCCATGGAGATAAGGAATTCTCCTTCTTTCAATGAATCGTGCACTGTTTGCAAGTGCTTTGACTGTGGCTTGGAAAAAAACAAATGAGTTTTTAATTTGAACAGCAACGTAGAAAAAGTGTCGATGAAAACATCTCTAGAGACTATTCAAATTTCCAACGATTATCTATCCGTAGAACACCAAGTTTGATATTTTATTTCTTCAATTGAATTTTCTTTAAGGTACTTATATAAAACTTTTTTTATTTTTTCAACACCAGGACAATTTTCACAAGAATTTAGGAAGCACTTTGGAGTTGGATTATCACAAATTATCATGGTAATACAGTCTTTGTAATTATTAATTTTTCCATTTGTAACTTTGGAAATATCAAGACCTGATAGCATAAACTTTAAATTTTGGTTATGCACGCTTACGCAAACAGTGTGGGTGCCATTAGCACTGGCTAAAACGCAGTACTTTGGGTGCATCGCCGCAAACGAACTAAAACCTATTTGATCTTCAGAATGCTCTTATTTAAATTTCAAGTATAATTCCCTTAAACTATACAAGACGAGTCGTTTTTGGCAATACTCTTATGTGCCATCGTCTTTATTGATGCATTTCGTGTCCTTCAAGCCAGGCATTATGTGCCTATTGTCATCGCCTTCATAAAAAGCTCTTACTGTTTCTCGGATCTCTGTCGACAATGACTTACCTCCTCTGTTTGCTGATTGAGATGATTGAGACGATCCTTCGCTATCAGTGCCCTTGGATTTTCGTAAAAATCGGCGAGACGAATTTGTGAAAGACGCAATTTTACGGTCGCTCCATGACTCAGACAAGATATAGATACACAACAGCCTAGAGGTGCTTTGGAAAGAGATCCTAAAGGATGGGCTGCCGAAGGAGGAGAAGGAAGAGCTGTACACAAAATATGCACAGTCGGATAATTGCTTGCTTTTGGAAGCTTCTTGCTTGAACCTGGAGTTAAAAGCGTTGCTAAGCAAACCTGTGGTATCAAGAGACCTCCGCTTGGCTGCAAGACAAGAAAAAGCCTTTCTTTGTTTAAGTGTACTAGGTGTGGTTCTGTCAGAGTTGTTAAAGGACAACAAACTTGAGAAGGTAGATCTCATTGCGAAAATAGGCGACAACTGTAGACTACTGGTGAATTTCCAAAGGGAAGAATCGTTGACCAGGAGAGCCCTGGTTCATGCAAATATTAACGCATCCTTGAAGGAGACACTCAAAGAGGCAGAAGTTACCTTATTGCTGTTTGGCGAGCATTTAGAAGAAAAACTAAAGGCAGCCAAATTGTTAGAAAAGTCCAGCAAGGACTTAAAGATCCCAAGCAAGCAACGAGCCTTGGGGTCAAAAAATGCGAAGAGCCGGCTTCGACCTTGGAACCGAGCATCGGGCAGCCATCAAAAGAAAAGGATGAGCAGACAAACAAAGGAGAATAGATACTCCAGCAGCTGTCGCAGAGGCTCCAACAGCAAGAAGGCATACAGGAGAAGACAGAAGTAACAAATGTAAGTAAACCTGCCGGAAGGTTGAAATATTACATAAATAATTGGAGGAAAACTACACCCGATTCCAAAGTGTTGAGTTGAGTATAGGGCGTTGAAATATCTTTTAATAAGCCCGCAGCTCAGCTCCACCCTCCTAGGGATGTATCTTAGTCATCAGAAGAAAGGAATAATACAGGTTCCCAAATGAAAGATCTACTCAAAAAAGGGTCCGTGGAGAAGTGCGAATAGGTCGAGGACCAATTCCTCTTAAAAGTGTTTTTTACTCCAAATCTTGATGGCACGTATCGGTTAATGTGAAACCTAAAGAAATTAAATGAGTATATTGATAATACTCATTTTAAATTGGAAGATGTGCGAACTGCAAAAGATCTGATGTCCAAAGAATGCTTTATAGCCAAAGTAGATTAAAAAGACGCATATTACCTTATCCCTGTGGCCAAAAGTCAGAGAAAATACCTAAGATATAATTTTAAAAGCGGTTTTTTTAATTTACAGTTCTTTCCTTTGGTTTGGGCTGCGCTCCATTTATTTTTATAAAACTGATGAAACCCATAATTCTGGATCTGAGAGAACGAGGCTATATTTGGAAAATTATTATTGATGACATAGTCCTTATGGGCAAAAACAACGAAACGTGTTTCGAAAACCTTAAGGCAACAATTTTAGCTTCAAAACAATTGGGGCTTATCATTAACGTAAAGAAGAGTGTTATTACCTTTTATACTATGTATTTTTCTGGGTTTGGAACTGGATTCGCGAAACATTAGAGTACAGCTTCCGGAAGAAAAACAAGACCAAATTCTTTAAAAAATTACCTATTTTATTAGAACCAAACGATGTAAAATAAAAGATTTAGCTTCGTTTCTGGAAACTTTAGTTTTTTCCTACCTAGCAGCACGCTACGGTTGGCTGTAGGTAAAAAATCTAGAATTAGAAAAATCGAAGATTTGAAGCGAAGAAATAATAATGATGAGGCTTGGATGAGTGTAAGCTTGGTGGAAGAGTAATATTCCGCATAACTTTAGTCCCATAGAGAACCTAACCTTTCCTTTGGAGATTTTTTCTGATTCTCTAAGGTCAGGCTGGGAAGCTCTTTGAAACGAGGAGAAAGCTCACGGTTTTTGGTCTATAATTGAACGCCGGCACCATATAAATTATCTGGAATCGCTAACAGCCTTCTTGAGCTTACAATGCTTCGTTAGAGAGCGTAAGAACTGCCATATACTGTTTAGAATAGACAACGCGACAGCAGTAAGTTATACTAATCATATGGGCGGAAAGAAAAGCCGGAAGTTAAACAGCATGGAAAGGAAAATTTTGCAGTGGTGCGAAAGACAAAGGCTTTGGATTGTTGCTTCTTACATCAGCTCCAAAGAATACGATATAGCCAACGCGGAATTAAGGTGCGTAGAAGCAGAGACCGAATGCGAGCTCTACCAGCTAGCCTTTAGTAAAATTTGTGAAAAATGGGAGACTCCGGAGATTGACTTTTTCGGAAGCAGAATTATTGCAAAATGTTGAAAATACGTATCCTGGAGAAAAGATCCGGGATCAGTTGCGATTGACGCTTTTACTATAAATTGGAAAGGGTATCTCCTCTACGCATTTGCACCCTTTAACCTAATTGTAAAGGTCTTGAGAAAGATAAAAAATGACCAAGCGAGTGGGCTACTGATTGTACCAGATTGGCCATCTCAACCCTAATATTCACTTTTTACAGAAATGCTTATATTAGAGCCCTTGTTGTTTTAACCAAACCCTAATATTTTGCTTTCTTTAAATAAAGAGATGCATCCTCTGTGGATCCAGCTTACCCTGGTGTCAGGGAATTTGTCAAGCTAGCCTTTGGACTGATGAGAATGTCGGAAGATGCGGCTTGACTAGCAATGTGCTTATTAGCAGATTCTACACTGAGTCAATACAACTGCCCTCTAAAGAAATGGTGGGTATACTGTTACGAAAAGGGCGCTAGTCCATTCGCCTATTATATTCTAAGAGTGACTGAGTTTTTTACAGTGGAGTTTAGAAAAGGAGCTTCCTACGGAACTATAAATTCGTATAGATCGGCGGTAGCACTCATTGTAGGTCCTAATATTGCACAAGAGATAGGTGTGAAGCGCATCTGCAAAGCTGCTGGCAAACTCCGTCCTCCAAAGCCAAAATATGACTCTACATGGGATACGCATATAGTCATAAGCTTTCTGGCTGACTGGCAGCTAAACAATACTATTTCGTTGGAGAATTTTACGAAAAAACTAGTAACGATATTAGCCCTTGTCACTGCACACACGATGCAAACTCTTGCAGCTATTTAGTTATCGGACATCAGAACTCAAGTGAATAATATCGTTATATATGTCTTAGCTTCAATTGAGACGTCGAAGCCAAGTAAGAAGCGGCCTACGCTGATTATCACCTTTATTGTCGACAAAAGAAAGTGTGCGGCTAGGGCTCTGCAAGAGTATATTCGAAGAACAGAAGATATACGGGGCTAGACCCGCTTATTGTTCATTTCTCCTAAAAGCCTCACAAAAAAGCGGGCTCTGAGACGCTAAGCAAGTAGATAAAAGAAGTATTGAGCATAAGTGGAATAGACACGGCTCTGTTCACAGGTTACAGTACGTGACATGCCTCAACGTCAGCAGCGAAGCGTCTTGGAGTAAGTATAGATATAATAAGACATACAGCAGGTTGGACGCCGAAATCGGCAACGTTTGCTAAGTTTAATGACTTGCATTTAGCAGTAGATAAAAGCACTTTTGCTACTGCCATGATAAATGCTCAATAATCGCTATGAATGTTTAACCTGCCTTTAATGCACTCTACAAAAAATAAATACTAAAAAAATAACAATAATAACATTGTAATAATAAACGCTTTGTCTTGTCTAGGAAATAGCCGTAATGAACTTTAAAATCTACCAGTCCCACCCAAGCATGAAGCTATCCCTGGTTAAATTGTTAACCCCGTGAGCATTACGGCCAGTTTTAAAGATTGAGAGGTACAGCGCGAGCGCGGGGCACGAGCGGTGAGTTGTTTTATCTCATTAGCTATAAATAGTGTGGCACCACCGGCATAAAATGTAGGGAACTACCTAGTGATCTCTTCGGAAGAGGCTCTGCATACAATTACAATAGAACTTTACTTACAGTTGAGTTCGTTTGATTGATGAATTAGACTGTTAATAAATTGATAATTTAGATTCGTTTATCGGTAAAAAGTTGGTATTACTATAAGTATAAATTTTTTCGCTTATTCGCTCCAGTTGATTTATTCTAAGTCACAATGAATGTAAATGCCCTTTAGCTGTAGTTTCCACAACATTATTAAGGGTTCTATATAGGTGTAGGTTATATAATTAATATTATTTCGATTGCACTACCCATACGTTAATGATTTGAGCCAACATCGTAAGTTTTTCTGGTTATGATATGTTATTTGTAAGTTTTGGAAATGTTTTCAATTTTTTTTCCAATTTTTCCATTTACTTTTTGTATTTCATGAAATCGTTCGTAGATTATTTCTGAATTTGATCGCAAGATGTGCGTTTAATTTGCCATTAACGATGAAATATTTTCCTTTTTTATGTAATGTTCACCTAATTAAATCTCGGATTCGTCTTTACGTTTGCATCTATTGTTGTTACAAATAGATTTTTTAAAACCTAGCCTACAATTTCTAATGACCTGCCGCTTATTTTTATATACTACAAATTATCTAAGTCCGAATGATAAGTCGCAATATACGGTCAAAGGAATTGTTAAAGTTTCTTTTAATAAATTATTACCTTTTACTGGCTGACTAAGGTGGGAAAAAAGTACTAATTAATCGCATACATAAACACGTATTTTGTGAGCATCGAAAGAATAGTTTTTTCATAGATTTTATATTCTAACTCATCTTGCGAAATTGTAAGATTTTTTCAGTCAATGAGAATAGTAATCTACCATGCTGTATGTATTATGCAAGATACGTTTTGATATTCATAGTAAATCCCTGAATCGTAAGAAATTTTCTAATTTATATATAATTTGTGTATTCTAGCTGCTTCCCAAAATCCTTGTACAAATGACGCTAGAGGTTAATGAGATTTTAGGATTCCAGTAAGAAGCAGCATAAAAATCATCTTGGCAAGTAGTTGAGATTTTTCTGTTATAAGAATTTATTTTGTTAGGCAGATTTTATTCATATCAACGTTTGATCGTATCTAACTGTTTTATTTTATTTTTTTCGTTTTCTGATTCTTAAGTAACATCTTTATTTGTACTTATATGTAAGATCTTGAAAGTTTTACCACAAAATTTATCAAATTTTCCTTTGCACGACTTCTTAGCAATGTAAACTTTCAATCCCATTTCTAAATTTTGAATTTTTTTTGTCCATTATAGTTATGTTTACTTTTATATGTTAATGAAATACACTCGCCGTAAGCTTTTTGTTCGTGTCTTGTAAGTATTGAATCAGATTAAAAGGATGAGTATTATACAGAATTTTATTTGTTTTTTACTTGGATATGGATTTGTTGCTCAATATTTTCAGCCATATACCAACTTGTACGGTGAAAATCCCGTGTCGGTCTGTAATGACTCGTTGTATTCATGTATCGCAAAGGGTAATAATTCATCCAAATCTTGTATATTATGAGCTTTTGTACGTATAAAACTAACAAACATAGCATGACTACGTTCTAGTGATCCAGTAGCTTTAGGGTTGTACGTGGTCGATGTAACAACATTAAAACCAAAAATTTGCGCCAAGCCAGTTAAACTTTTGGCTTTGAAAACTTTTTCTATTATCATTGAGCACTATTTCAGGTTCTCCATACAGAGCTTTAAAGTGTCCTGCTGAGGCCTCTGCAATTCTAATGGCGTGAATATTGGGTACGGCTACTGCAGCAGAGAACTTCTAAAATGAACATTGAACGGTCAGTATGTCTTTTTTCTGATGTTGTAGTTTCTAAAGGCCCTACAGTATTGATTTATATCTTAGAACATATTTATGCTGGTGTATTAGTTATTATTATAGGCTCTTTGGTTTCAAAATGAGCAAATTCTCGTTCCTGACAAATTTTGCGTTTTCTTACGAAATTCTCAACGTCCGTTCTTATTCCTTCACAGTAGTAGATTTCTTTTAATCGTCAACAAGTTTTTATCATATCTTGATGCCTTCCAAAAATACTATTTTGTCATTCAATTTGTATTCGTTGTCTCAAACCAGTTGTTCGATAAGCTCAGTCATTAAAGCATTTAGTAACTTTTTTTGTAGACGTTTGATTTCCTCAGAAGTGGCTTCTGCTAGCATACCTCTGGGCAAATTATCAGATATCTCGCCGGTTTAAGAAATTCAAAGAGTTTTTGCATTTGTTTCTTTAATCGCCTGGACTCGCCGGGCTTAGCAGGCGTACAGATGGTGAAGCAGTATCTTATCTCTTTCCTTTTTTTTTATAACTACACAAAATAATAATTTATTGTTGTGTGTTGTTGTTAGTATATCGCCTTCTTATGGCTGTGCGTTACTCATTTCATTTTTTAAATATCATTTATATCTAATAGTAATTTAGTATTATATTTAAAAAATCCTACTGGTGTGCGATTCTTTATTTTTATGTACATATTTAGTCACCGTTTCGCTAAGGATTATATCCTTTTTAGGACAATTATTGCCGCTATACAGATAATAATATAAACAAGAAAAATACAATTACAAATTATAGAACGAGATACATTAGGAATATTACATATATTTAAACTTTTTCACAGGTGCCTCAGGCAAACAAACTCATTGGAAACATACTATAATACCATTACACTTTAGCGTAGTGAAATCTGTTGGAGGGGTCAATGAGATATTTTAACCTAATATCTGATGGTATTATTATAGAAAAACAGAGGAGATTGTTTTAATTTTAAATATAAAAATGGCACTTACAAAGTATACATATGGAAATTTGAAATATCGGATTCAATTGTATACGACATCATAATATGAACTGTCCAACGAAAATAATCAAAATACAATAATTTTATCGGTCCGAGGAACACAGGCGAGTCAGCTATTGAAACCAACACTATTTAAAATTGAGGCCCATAAAGTAAAACGTCTACTCATGTCTACTTTATAGACTGTACACTTATACAGGGATGTTACTGAACATGATACAATAGCAAGTGAAAAAACCATGGGGGGGGGGGGAGAAAAACCATGTACATCTAGAAAATAACTTATTCAAAGAACTTTTTGAGGGATTATATGAAAGTTTTGTGAGCATTAGACCATTTATTTGAATATGTTCTATTAATGTCATTAGAATACCAAAGCATGTGTCATAATTCTGAAAATTCCCTTTTGAATTTCGAGTTCTATATGTCAAGTACTCGTATTATTTCTTAGTCAGAAAGATGTCCCGTATACAAGCAATGCCTAGTTATAACTGATCTTTCATCCGTATTTACTATACTTTTTTTATGTTAATTCTTTCTTACTACTAACTGTCTACAAGTTTGTCCTACATATATAATATTACACCCACTACATGTTATCATATATACCACTGATCTTTTATTGTTATTGTCCATCTTGGCCTTGCCGAATTGTATAATATTATGATATTTATTTACAGTTAGATATATTACCGATAGGTCTTATTTATAGAAAAATTTGGAAAAATTACTATATAGGACAGTATTAACAGGTATAGAAATCATAGTATTTTATGCCGTTGATCTAGCTGACAAAGTGTTATCAAATTAATAAAGAGGAAAACAAACACTAGAAACAATTACAAGCGCGGTAAAATTTTCCCTATGAACTTAAATTAACACATAAGCCCTAGCTAATGTACCGCTATCAATCTCAGACAATATACTCTGCAATTTTATGAAGTCAAAAAATCTCCATCAATCTTACTCATCCATCAACTTTTTTGCTGTAGCTTTTAAAAAGGGTGGAGGATCGTCCTTTAATACAGTTTTATATAGAAATACACCTAAAGGGTTTCTGCTTCCGCTTCATATTGCGACCCTAAAATTACTAGTACCGAACCAGCCATATTTGCCCTGCTGCCCATCAAATCTCGGAGTTGCTTAAAAAAATTCACCGTAAAAGTTAAATCAACATTGATCCTCTTATTAACAAGGATGTCGTACATCTATTATGTAATTCATGTTTAACTAAACATATTACTTCTTTTTTTATTTCTTCGCATTTTTCATTTTAAAATGATTAAAAAGTTTACTAGGTTTAATTGATTTACATATATGAAATACAGTCTTTTTGATAACATTATAAGACAAATTAAAAGTGGGACCAAGTCTCAATATATTTGCAACATACTTAGACAACTTAACATTAGAAAGATTCTTAACAACTAAGACACCTAGAGATTTAAAAATTTTTTTATAGCTTAGAAGATTCTGATTTTTAGTCACAATTAGTCTATTTTCAGTCTTATTTTCTTAGACCAGACCAAATTTCTAATATAAGGATTAATATTATGAAATTCATTCTAAAATCTATTGCGGTTCTTTTGGAAAAAATGTGTACACTGTCTATGGGTGTTTTCCATAAAACTTTATATATAAGATCTATAGATAATTCTAGAAACATTAGTAATTATTATAGTATACTCTGAATTTAACTTCTTTCATCGATCTCTAACCTTCGTATCCTTTTTAAAACATTATAATAGATGTTAATAAAAGATCGGTTTAAATTATTATTTTATATATCCATACTATTAAAATATGTGACAGAATCAACCAATTGATTCGAAAAGACATGGAAATAATGACAACATCACAAAAAGTCCTCTGCAAGTAATAGTAATGTATCATTAGTTAAATCAACAATTAACATAAAATCAGCCGTAATAAATACAGCGATATTGTCACGTACATAAGTTCGACGATTTATTATGCATGATGATTCAAGATTATCAGATATACAATTATTTTTAGGCATTATAATAGTACTCAGTTTACGAGTAACTACATTGTCCTGTTGGGGATTCCACAGTTGTTCCAGCACTTCAAACGTGGCAGTTGAACGCACAGACGGTCTCATATCACTCGAAACCCGTAATACGAAGCTGATTGACACTTTTGTTACTTTGGTCAGTATGTGCAGAGATTAGAAGGGAGATTGCCAGTGCCTATGGTAAGCAGTGCGTCGCCGTTTAGCACTGGTCTCAGCGCTAAACTGTCGTGGCTGGCGGTCGAACTAGTTGCTCATTTGTTATTGGTCAGAGCTTCCAGCGTGTATCTTTGAAAAGTCTACCGCAGCAGGAGGAAAGGAGACAAAGTAGTATACCTATACATGGCTGATTCCGCCCTAACCTGCCCACGTCAACTTCAATTTCTTTTGATAATCAAGATGGTTAAACAAATTTTTTTTTACGGTATTTGTTTTGCAAATAGTATCCTCAACACATACCTGGAGCGATTTTACTACAAATATTTGCGTTTAATAGATATACGATATTTAACAATGGTGAATTTTAGGCAATTTTTTGAAAAACGAGTTCACGTTTGGAAGGTCTATGTAAGTTGTGTTTTAAGTTAATGTGGTCTAACATACAGCTGAAATGAAATCTGGGATCAAGCCCTATCGATTAAAAAAATGTTTATTTAATTTTTTACTACCGTTCGAAAGTTAAAGCTGTTCAAAGAAGTTACACGAAAATCGTTAAAAATGTGATTTTGTGGACATTTGACGAACATCCATGGTTCGTCTTCAAACTGCTATAACTTATGGTCGGTCACACGGAATCCAACAAACTTTTTTTTAATCGATAGAGTCTCACTTAAGCTTTCATTCAAGTCAAGTTAAGACCACCTAAAATAGTGCACTACTTTGCTACTAGTGTTGAAAGTAGAACCATCGTTTACACGTGTATTTTGTGAGGGGGGGAGAGAGGGGGTGGGGGGGGGGGGGGGGGGGGGGGGGGGGGGGGGGACGGACAGGACAGGGGACGGCAAGGACATTTCGACTTTACACATCTCGGGCAGCTCGTAGATACTGTTTTGATATCTTTCCTGCCCGTATAACTTTTAGGGCCAACAAATTTTTACACAAAACGCACAACCTAAACCTTTAAATACTGCATTCGTTGCGGAACAAAGGGGGACAGAAAAGACAGAACTTTTACTAATCGCGTAAATTGAGGTTACAAACGCTCACCACCAACTGATCGTCGAGTGAATATGGACTCTGTTGCACGTTTTTTCTTACCTCCAGTATGCAATACGAGACTCTACCGTCTTATGGGATCGAAAATCTTTTCTCTCTTTTTTCTGAGCCAATGACAATGTGGTCAATTTATTGAGACGAAAACCCGATGCAAAATGTATGCGCTTCGTTGAACAACTTTGTGACTGACTGTGTTTGATATTGGTGGCAACCCGTAGAGTAAACATCAAAGTTCTGGATGCACATCTTTAGTGGGGGCCCGTGACGTATACGTAAGTACACCAAGGGTCGAAAGTCGGAAAATCGAGTCTGTTACAGGGGGACGGAAAGACATTTCGACCCTTTGTCCCTCAACGATTCATTGAAAACTGATTCTAATGCACATTCTGTCTCTTTCATCAGTTAGAACACGAAATTTTACGTAGATGTTATGCCTCGTAATATTCAATTTCGTTTTGGAATTTGAGTACCAACGCAGTACACGATCTGGGCCAGTTAGCGCGGAATCAGTCATATGCACGGGTATGGTAAAGAGGGAACGAGTATCCACCTATATATGTGCTTGGCTATAATGTATAGTCGGGTGCAGAGCTAAGCGTACCAGCTTCCTCGAAAGCAATTTTGACCGTACGAGATCGGTCAGCAACTCAACTCGTTGCAAGAGTAATGCTTATGCGACTGTTAAGTTTTTTACAAGATGATAGGTCAAGTAATAACAACGTAAGCCTCTATATTCAATTTAAGCTTTGGAACTTTGCTATAAGCTTTAGTGACTTTAAACCCATCTGTACCCTACGATACGGTAGCACAGGTGGTTAGCACACGTTCGCGTTGGAACATATTTTGCAGACTTAGGTGCGAGTAGTTTAAAACAAAATTTTTCTTCAGTTTTTTTTTTTTTTTTTTATTTTATTAATTTTGTATTTTTTCCATAATAATTAAATAAAAAAAAAAAAAAATTCCCCTAATTTGTTATATTTTAAATAACATTTCCTGCATATTGTTTTGCTTATGTGCATTTATTTATAAAAATTCAAATATAAATATTTGGCAAGTAGGATAATTAAAAAATTAGTATAATGTTTAATAATGCATGCCAAATAATGTATAACTTAACTTTAGCGTGTTTACGAAAAAAAGACAACGTTAAGATTATTCAAAGGTAATGCAATGTCAGTGCATTTATAAAAAAACAGACAAAAATATATTTAGACATAAGCCCCAATGACTCTTTTCATCTAGTGAGTCAGTAGATGAACTATGTACATACACCTAAGACACGCGCGAAAATTTTTTTTTTTTTAATCTTCGGTTGTAATTTCACTCAAACCAGAATTTTATCGATAGCAATACTTTCTTCTGTTACCTAGAAATCGGCAATAATCTATTTTATACTACTGATTTTCGCATTTAGAATCTAATTTTTTATACGGAGCTGCTCGAGACGCTCTACATTTAATTTGACATACGTTTTGTTGTTCACAATTACGTATCGATAACATTTTTTTTTTTAATACTACTGAAAAGGTGAACATCAAAAGTTTGTCATCAAAAAATATTATAATATAGCGTATGAATCGTGCCAGGCATTTCTAGTAACAATATATTGGAAATGTTTATTTATACGATTTAAATTTATTCTTAGTATGTCAAAATCTTCTTTCCGTGACATGTATTTCTTTATATTTGATCCTTGTTTCATCAACAGCGTTGAAAATATTACATACAGTAGTTTTATAGTATCATACTAATCACGAGTAATACACTGATGAGATACTAAATTTCTATTATTTCCCAATTTTTCATAGATGGCAACAATTTGGAAATGTTTAATAGATGTACTAAAACGTTTACAAAAGTAATTGATTCATTAATATTTTTTAGGTAAACAAGTAGAATGGTTTTTTCTGGTTTAGTAACACTTTCATTGTACTTGCTTTTGTAATTAAATTACAGGTAATTAGATTGAGGAGGCTCGTACCTTTTATAAATTAAGTACCGAAAATGTGGAATTCGGAAATGTGTAAATTTTTCATTTTTCTTTACTGACTGATTTTTTGATTTACAAAGCGATGAAGTCAGGCACTGTCAACACGGGTTCTCATAAAAATCTGTATTATTATGTACTAATTTGTAAAAAAATACATTGAAAGGAGAACTTTAGCACCATATATTATGGAGCTTATGCGATTCTAAACAAATTAGAACTTTGAAAAATGTCAGTCACCGCCTAACTTTGAAAGATAATAATCAAAAATTGAACGCGCAATTTGTCGGCCCATACTAATCACATGCTAATTATGCGGATTTAGCACGCAAAGTCGGAAGAGAACGATGCATATTTTTCAAAATTGATTATGAGTAGTTGCTACTTGTTGTATCCACCTAAAATTTTGTGCACACGTTTTCAAGTTGTTAATAAAGTATATTGTACATGTTTAAGAAGTCATAATTCTAGTCGATTTTCAACAAACTTTCGTTGTTCAAAGTGTTCGAGTAAAGGTTAGAATTTTTTTTCAAATAAGTTGTAGATTTCTTGGTTTTCTAACAAAAATATCAAAGGCAAGATGATTCAACAATTAATCGTAATTTATTCAAACATTCACTTGTAACTTTTTAGGCAATAGCAAGTTTTTCACCGTTTCAATGATTGTATACGCTGGATTCTCAATATACTAAGAGTAAGGTCTTACAACGACGCGACACTTTGGGTTGGGCGAAGAGAAACTTATGACGGTACGACGTTATTATTTACTTTAGCATCGTAACGTATACTGTAATATAAGATTTTCTTCGCCCGAGGCGCTCGCGCCGCACCGATAAGCTTACTTATTGGAATGAATTTTTATTTATTATAGTTCTCAACCTATATTTTTGATAGAAGGATCTGATCATCACGTTTTAGGCACCAATCATTGGATAGTAAATAATTTTCAACAAACGATGCTCTTAACCAACGAGTTTATGTGTTCGTATACAAAATCAGATTCTTACTAAAAAAAAGTATCTGTTTCTTTCAAATACGTAACCTATCATTAGCAAAAACAAAAATTTATTATTGTTATCGATACAAAATTGAGAAAACAACATCGTCACTAAAGCATCGCATCACTGCGGTAAGAAAGGCTAGTATGTTTAAATTGATTGTTGTTTTTTATTTATGGAAATGTCTTCGTTGAAAAAATATAAATAAGTTTTTTAAAAGTCAAGGAAGTCGACTGTTATAAAAAGAAAGTTGTGCAAATCTAATAATATAAATATTATTTTTATATAAGAGGACAATAGTCTGATAATCTTTGTAAAAATAAAATTTCTTTTATTTTTATAGTGCATGATAAAATATTGGCAATCATAAAATTAATCAATCTTTCGAAAAATTCACAGTTTCCATCCGATTTTAATTTAATAAGGTTTGTTTTCTCAAACGATTTGAGATAGGGTCGACGGGACAAATTTTTCGATTAACCAACGTGTCTAAAGTTACATGCAATCGTTTACACGGAATGTAAGTTTCGACCAGTTTCCATACCATTTCCTATAAACAATTACACGTAATTTTAGACATGTTAATTATTTAAAAAAAATTTTTACGTTTATCCTATCTAAAGCCATTTAAGTTGGTTCATAACCCTCATAAAGCACATACTTGGAATATTTTATCATAAAAGTTTATAAAACAGTTATGGAAAGTATCACTTAACCTGTCAAGAATATAGCTAGTGCTAAATAGTATTCGATTTTTTTTATTAAGTTAGGTTGTTAAATCTTCCAGATACCAAAGCTTAAAGAAAAATTCATCAAATTACTCCAATCTTTTTCAATTTACATCTTATTTTTAACTTTTTGGGCTCACTCTTTTCCTTAAACAAACTGATTGGGTGTCATCACGGAAAAAATTGCAAAAACTTAGATGAGTTTCGCAAAATATTCTATTGCTCATTTATTTTTCGTGTTTCAATATAAACAACTGAATTTTGTGGGAGTCCTATCAAGGTTCTTGCAATTTTTTCCGTTATGACTCTCAATTAATTTGTTAAAGGAAGATAATAAGCCCTAAAAGTTGGAAGTTAGATGTTAATTGAGAAATATTTAAGTAATTTTATGAATTTTCTTTTCAAGCATTGGTATCTGAAAGATTGAACAACCACATTTTATGAAAAAAACCGCATTATATTTGGTGCCAGCTATATAATTTACAGGTTGAGTGAAACTTCTCATAACTGCTTGATAAACATTCATAACAAAATATTCAAATTATGTGCTATATAGGGATGATGAACCACCTTACGGATTACAACAAGCCTTGTTAAATGAAAATCCTACTATAATTGAAAATATGTAATTGGAATAATTCAGTTGTTTACATAATTCGAGGGCCAGAGGCAATAACACTCTTAGCGCTTGAAACAGAATATAAGTTTGCGACCACAGTGACAAATTTTCTAAGTCCTTTAATCGATTAAAAAAAATACTAGCTTATGGACAACGACATTTGGCATTTTTTTGTTATCAACGACTTTTTAGATGTAATCATTACTTTGCAAGGTAATAATTAAAATCCGCAATTTCCTCAAACCGCCATTTAAATGACTATTTTAAACTTTAATCGCAATATCTTAGTAAATAAGGATCAAAACTGTTTGAAACATGGTATACGTATGTAGAAGACCTTAACGGTGCCTATGGTCTCATAAAAAGTATGTAAAAGTCATAATTTTTTATTAATATTTTATTGCAATCCCATTTCCTGAGTTTCTTGAAAAATAGTGTATGTAAGTATTAAGTTCAGCTGTCACACTAAACATGGAAAGTAGTAATCCACAAGTAGGTCGGAAAAGAACAAGAAATGAGTAAAAATGGCAGAGACATCAGGCTAAAAAATATTCAGGTTTTATCATGGAAAATATAAAAATTATGAATAGTATTCAATACATTATGTAGATTAACATTATGATACAGTTTTATCATCATAGTTATTTCCATCGGTGCGTATTAGTTCATCGTAATGTATACGCAATGTTAGGCTGGTATGCGTAGCAGCTGAAGAGGAGCAGTGCTGGCATTGTTAACATCTTGCGACTTTGCTAAAATGACTGTATCTCGACTAATTCGGAATGTATCGATCTGAATCTTTGTACAAATCTTCTTTAAGCCATGGGGACCAATTTTGTTGCTAATAGTTTAATCAGAGTCCAACTTCTCTGCACACTTTTTTTCGATCAAGTTGAGAAGCTTAAGTTCTCGTCTGCCGCTTCTTTGCAAAAAAAAAATTATAAACAATAATAAGTTTACATACTTTTTATGAGATCCTAGGCAGCGCTTAGATGTTCTACAAACGTATACTATACTTTAATCAGTTTTTATCTATATTTACTGAGATATCGCGATTTCAGTTTAAAAAGTCATTGAAATGAGGGTTAGAGGAAATTGCAGATTTTAATAATTACCTTGAAAAGTGATGATCACATCAAAAAGTCGTTCATAACAAAAAGATCCAAATATCGCTGTCCATAAGCTAGTATTCTTTTATAGATCGATTCAAGGATTCAGAAAATTTGTCACTGTGGTCGCGAACTTATATTCAGTCTCGAGCTCTAAGCGTTTTATTGCATACAGCCCTTCAATTGACAATATCTCAGCATGCATGAATGATAAAAAAAAATGTAGCTGTATACAAAAGAGATTTAATTTAAACAAAATATTCGGTTTATAAACTTAAGTTTTTGTCGGTTCCAAAAAAAAAATATTGTTATTGATAAAAAATTGACTAAAAATTCGCAAATGAAGTTTTGTATCACTGCGTTGCAGGAGACTCATGTGTTTTTTTATTCTTCTTTATTGAATATATTCGTTGTAAAAAATTTAATCATGTTCAAGAAAGGGTGAGTTCAAAGCTTGTAGCTCCTGTCTACTCCATTTTGATTGTCATGGGACAAAAACATTTAGTGATAAAACATGTGATTGCCCATGTTTTAGACACGTTTAACGCAAGCAATGATTTTTTTCTTAAATGATTCTTTAAACGCTACAATTTTGCGAAAGTTTGAAATTCCCCTCTCCCAGTAATCTTGAGAATAATGGCACTAGTTTTTTGAAAAGTTGCTATCACCCACCATTGTTAAGGGCATTCAGTATATCGGCTGAATTTCTACATTATCGACTACCATATTGTAATAAAGTTTAATTATTTATTATTAATACATTCATTTTTCCGTAAAATATTGAGAAGATGCACAAAGCTGATACACTAAGGCATCAATTAAGCTTCAGTATTTCGTAATTAGTTAAGAATTGAGAGAAAAATGATTTTTCATGATCTTCAACGACTGCTGATCTTCAACATGAATTCAGAAAATCATTTTTCATTAAAACAAGTGTAACAAATAAACTGAAATTTTCACAGGTGCTACAAAAATAAATAATCCATGTGCGTCTTCTCTTCTTTTTACGTAATATTTAGTTTGAAAAAAAAATCATATCATATAGTTCATCAGAGGGAGTTTCTTCCTTACCAACTACCTTGCTTTTGTACTTTTCTAATTATGATTGATGATATATAGATTTTTACTCAATACAGTGGATGCACAAAGCTCATACTTCAAGCTAATAATCAAGCTAAAGTTTATCGCAATTGAATGTGAACTAAGAGAGAAAAATGATTTCTCGTTATTTCAAGAAACTGTTCAAGTGCTTGCAGCTGTAACGTAGATTCGGAAAATAATTTTTCTCTCTTAGTTCTTATCTAGTTGCAATAAACTTTGGCTTGATTGTTAGCTTGAGGTATCAAATTTGTACCCCTTCTGAGTATGTTACGAAAATATATATGTATCAATAATAAATAATTAAACTTTATTGAAATGAGGTACTCGGTAAGGTAGAAACTCAGCCGATATACTGAATGCCCTTAATACTTAAACAAAAGTATTAGCGATCCAAAGACGGCAAGGTTGAAAATAAATAAAATTTCATTTTTGAGTTATTGAAAATATAATTGCTATGTTCTGCTGCATGCATTTAATTTCATTTCCTCTCTATTAAAAATTGCCCTATGGAAAATTCATATGGTAAATCCATATGGTTTTGATTTTAATTGTCCATATGGATATTAATAACCCATGTGGTTGTCAAACAACCATATGGATGACGGCAACCCATATGGATGTTCAAAACCCATATGCATGTTGATAAACTATATGGATATTGATAATCCATGATTCACGTTTTGGATCCAAATATAGATTCTTAATAAAAACCTATCCGATTTCTTCCATATTAATCTTATTGTACTTGTCAACGTAGATTGTACACTCATGTTTCTCCATCACTAGCTGCTTTTCTGTGTCGACGTATTTGGTAAAACATATTTCAAATACTTGCGATTTTTTAACTAATGCCAAAATTTTGTAGCAGCACTTGTCTCAAGCTTTTCAATATTATTTTTGATAAAGTCTGTTATTACTGTAACTTTTCATATTTTTTACATTAGAGACGATTAGGACATATTAATCAACACGTACATAGCATACAAGTATTTTTTATTTCAAAATTGTTAAAACTAAAATAGGAAAATATTTTCAAACATCGGCATTACGTAAAGGATAACATCAAATGTACAAAGAAAATATAAAAATGTTTTAAAAATGTATTAGACACCGTAAAAAATTAGGCTAAAATTTTGAATACTTTGATTATTGTAGAATATTACAATAAAATATACAGAAATACTATTGACCTCTGCTTACTGTACAATAATCAAGATAACGATGTGTTGATAAGCACTGATTAAATATAAAATTGTATTTTATGAACAAGTAATCTACTTATTTATAGGGTTGAATGAATATTACATGATCATATATTAAGAGATTGATTATCACGTGACTGTAGCCTTTTTATTTGTTTCACGTTTGCTTAAGAGAGATTACGTGGTATCATCATTGTCCGGTTAAAAAAAAAAGTGCATTGCATTTTTGCAGTAATTGAGATAAAATAAGTTTACAGTAGAAAAATGATCTAAAGTAATGCACTAATGCACTTTTTAAATTACTTATTCCTTTTATTAAAGTAACAATCAGGCAAAAAATTATATCTTATCAATGTTGATCATAAAAAATTCTAAGCGTAATAAATACAATTTTTTTTGTTTAGTTTTAATAAATTCCTGATTCTTATCGCATACGTTTGTATTAAAAACTTAAAAATATATTTTAGGGAATATAAGGGTTCACATTTCAGTTATTTGAAAAAAGTTTAACATAATTATTGGCAGCTAGATTACGTAAATGAGATAATGTATTTACGTTAAATGAGCAAAAAAATGTAAATATATGTATTCTAAGGCAGTAAGGTCGTGGTATGCGTTGAAGAACAAAACATCAAAATATATAGAAGATTGCAAAGAAGTCAGCACAAGAATTAGATCACGAGAAGCGCGATCAAGATAACTAGTTTAGTTGAAAAAAATAATATACAAAAATAATAGTACCAACATTCAGAACACGAAACTGTTCAGTGTTGTTTTTTACGTCACTTCACTTCAATTCCTACCTTATATGATCGATGTCATTGATAAATTTTTTGTTGTGTGTTCTACTGATATAAAAATTAAATTAGTTCTCAGACAATTAAAGACTTAGTTTTATGAAATATATTTTAATTACATAATAAAAGTATCATCGTTCCATTAAAACACAATTCTTTACTTTTTTATTTAATGGGCTTTCATAAAGAACGTCCGTCCCTATTAGCAACTTAAAGATACTGGAGCAGCTTTACTAAAAGGAACCTTAGCAAGCCCAGTAAAGTCTTATATTATACATTGGCTGTTTTGAGATTATATTTTTAAGTAAAATTTTGATTAAATATTTTGGAAAAAGCTGCAAATTTCGATACTTTTATCAGGGTAGAACTAATTTTAACTGTAAGTACATGTGACCTTTAGTGTCAGAGCGAGTAAAAACATGTCAAGACGTCTTTTATTAATGGCCCCTTTCATCGCAAAACTTTTGTGCTTTTACGATTCAAGCAATTACTTATTTCTTAGAAGATCATTTATCGTTGGATCTTTCTAATAACAATGAAAGTTTGGTACTCTACCTATAATAGACTGGTCACTTATGTTTATAAATATACACACATGATCGATATTATTGGTTTAAATTGCAATAATTTCGTTTGAAATAACAGCGTCTCTTTTTAAATGAATTTGGGACTCAAGAAAATTTTCTACATGTACAACGTTACACGATGTCCGTTCTTTACCTGTATTTTCATCAATTATAAAATTTATTAATTTGACATACATACAGTTAATTGTAATTGCGTAAGAGTTATTCGATCACAGGTTTTTTTTTTCTACATGACGTATAGATAAGATTTTTTTTTACAATTTTTTTATATGTCCGACTGTAGTCAGAAAGTCCCAGTCTATTTATCCAACTATTTCCTGTTTTTTAAATGCTCCAAAGTACCCAGTGTGCGACAGCTTAAAAGACACTTTTGCCTCCTTCTTGTCCAAATACGAAACAAAGCCTTGTATTCTAGAGTAAGGTATACTTTTAACATGTTCTTTTATTATATACTCTGCTTGTTTCATGTTAAAAACCCTACATAACTGGAGTATTACTCCGTTGGCTGCTTGTACTTTTCGCGTTAATGTTCCATTGCCTGTTTCGAAACAGTAGCCACTGTGACTCCACAACGAACCCCAATCAAAGACGCTTTGTGTTGAACGCGTTAGTTGATGTATGATGTATGTTACCGCTGATGGACCGTACAGAGCTTCCGTTAGAGCAACAAATTTCAATAACTTGTACTTGGCGACGTTAACTTGTATATGGCTTACTGTGTCTTTATTTATTAAATAATAAGCATGCGCCAATAGAGAAGAATGATTAACATACAATGAAGAACATGAGCGGAAAACTTGAAAAAATAGGTATGCAATAATATGTCAACCAGCTCTCTAACTTCCTCGCTTTCCACCAACTTCTATCGTCAAGTGATCTTGACAGGCGAGAAATTTTAGTTGGAACTTTGATATTTAATAACAAATCATTTATTATTCCAATGTCAGTTTTTAAAAGAGATTAATCTTTATTTGTACTTTCCACCCAGTAATGTAACAGTTGTTTAACAACACCTAAGCAAATATTGTGCATGCTGTCAGGCAGAAAACTGGAAACAATAGTAAATCCTTCAAGGTTAATTAGCGGTGTGTTGCATTTAAAGCCATCAACTGGAGTGCGAGATGTCAAACTGTGCTTCATGCATTGCAGCGTCTCCATCTTAGTTCTACTATTAGGGATATAATCCAAAAAAACATATTTCACGCTGCCACCTCTTCTAACAGGAACATAAACTTCTGGATGTTTGCACTATCCACATCTATAATACCCATTGTATTGAACTATTCCTTGCATTGGTGCTCGGGCCACTGAATCCACACATGCACAAAGTGAATATAATTTTATACACTTCTCTGAATCACTGAACTTACATTCTATTCCTTTATTTGACAACTTATTCATTTGGTGTACAAATTATTCAGAAAAATTTCCATAATAGGTTTCGTTTTACCAAACCATAAGCCAACAACGATAGAATTTCTTGTTCAAACGTCAAAAGGAATCTCATTTATGACTATTTGTATCGGCCAAATACTATACTTCGAACTTTTAAATAGTGGAGCGCCGTCTGTGTTAAATTTAATTGTTACACACGTCTCTTTTTCGGCCTGGGGTAAAGTTTACAGAAATTTCCTGTATAGAAGACAATCACTAAAGTCTTTAAAGTAATCTCTACCTTTTAGTCTTTTCATAAAAACAGACTTATAATGATCTTCGTTATCGACTATTTCGGTAGCAATATCTTTTTTGACATTCATGATTGTAAAAAAATCATGATACAGAGGATTCTTTAAAACTATTTTATTACCGCATAAACAAGACGCAAGTTGATCTTCTCTGTCAAACTTTTTTACATAATTCTTACATCATGGACAAATAGCGTGGTGTTCAATATTAGTAATAGTATTGAATGTCTTGTTCACAAGATACCATGTTTGCGGTAAAATATTAATACCTAAGACAGCATTAAACAGTTTAAACAAGTCTGCTACTCCTGACTGACATAAATTATACTCTAAAGAAAATTTTAGCACTGCCAATATTATTTCATTCTTACTGACGGATATTACAAAATTGAACCACTCACCGTCATATTTTTCTAACAATTTTTAAATACTTAAACTTATTTCCATCTTTATTATGTTCGGTATCGTGAGATTCTGAGTTTTCATCCTCGGTGCTGTTTGCGGTGTCAGTACTCTGATAGTTATCAGTATCGCTGTCGTATAGTGAATCTTTGCATATATTACGAACCCATTAAGCCTGTTTAATAATTATTAAAAAATTAATTGAAATAAAAATAATCATTATGTAAAATGTAATGCAAACTCGTGTGTGTGCAATAATAGTAATACCTATAGTGATCAGTAAATAAGGCTTAACTCTATTCTGTGATTATTTTTAGATATTTCAATTCTTTTTACATTTTCACTCTTGATTACATATATCTTTCTATGTGACATAACATAAAGAATTATCAGCCCTTACAACTTCAATCAACAATCTTTTTGTTGGGCTTTTATTGACAATGATTTGAAAGAAAATTTTATTTTATATGGCATATAATGGGCGCTTAGTGACTGTACAAGCCACGAAAATTTAAACTATGCAAAAAAATTTCTAAATAAAACAAAGCTTTAAGATTCTATGGGCGGAAAAAACCAAATTTTACTTCACATTAGGATAACCATACATTTTAAATAATTCAGAAAACACATCGAACTTTTAAGTCCCACTAATATTCAAGCATATATGAATAAAAAAATCATCATTGAAGTGGACGAATACCCGCTGATGCGTATCACATAAAAAATAACTTTCAAATATTTCATGTAAGTAGCAAGTTTATTATGCTTATCGACAAAGTATTACCTCTATGGACTCATCATCATCATTTCTTAATCCATAAATTTGATCATCAACATCAATAAACGACTCATTGGTACGATAGACACTAGAAAAATAACTGTTTCATCTAATAGTTCCAGGTGTAGGCATACTTCTTTGTGTACTTGGAAGACTTGCTGATGTTGAATTCTCTTGATGAAATTCTACTCATAACAGAAGCATTCTGCTCGCAGTAGAATGTCACTTGTGGTGATGAAGATAATAAGACATTTTCCCTACTACTATTTTCAATATCTGATTCATGAATTGTATCTTCATGAGAAACCTCCAGTAACAATTCCTTGTAAAATATTTCAACAATAAATATTTAACGCATGCTGTTGGACTACAGTACATGAAAAATCCTTGTAAGTAAATTTTTATTACCGTTGAAACTGTGGCAACTGCAATACATGACAATAATAAAATTTATTTGTCTTCCGTTGACTTTTAAAATAATAATATTATTGTTTCAGTAAGGCAAACGAATTTTTATCAAGAATTTAATTGACTCATAAGATCGGTCCGAGTTTATTGTAATTCTTGCTATAAAATATACAGTGTGTTGTTTGTATTCAATTATCCATTACTATATGTCAATTTAATATTTTATGAAGAACTCTTTCAAGAAAAATGTTTTACAACAGTATTTGATCTTTCATCCTATCTCAACAAAATAATAAATACATCATAAATCCTGATTACGACTGATTTTTGATTGTGCAATTACCAATATTTGCATTTATATACACAACTTAGCAATATCAAATAAATTCTTATAACTCACCTCTGTACTGCTGTGACTTCTCACAAATGAGAGATTATGACGAGATTTTCTACGTCGATAAGCAGTTGTTCGAGATATTGGTTTCGTTGGATCATGTAAATATTGTTCATCGCCGGACATATTACTGCTATCGTCGACTACTGAAGTAATAGTTAAATAATGCTCATCAACTCTGTGATTTTTAAGTTTAATTCGCTAACAAAATGCTTCATGCTTACACCAAAAAGATTACCATACCACACTCATCATTCAAATGTTTTGCATGGAGAAGCCATGGCCACATGGATATAAAGGTATACGCACGACAACAGAATAAGATCGAAGAGTTTAAGTATCGGTATAGGGCCTATCGATGCTATCGGCTATCGGCTTTGGGGAGTTGGGGGTCGGGGGCAGAGATGGTACTACACTCTGCAAAATAACATTACACTACACTGTACGTGTAGTGTAGTGTAGTGGTAGTGTAGTCTTCGGTCACCGTACACTTGTAAACATGCAGTATATGTAGGTATATCGATAGCGCCGTGCCTTGATTCCAGATTTTGGCTATTATTGATTGTGGATACATAGTCCTATGTTATTGAATAGAACTATTTAGTAACTGATATCTCAGAGACACATAGTATAGATGGGAAAATGATATCCCACGTCCATCACCACGATATCATTCCGACAACTGAAATCTTTTCGACAACTGATAACAATAAGATATCCTGGCGCTGGACATGTGCTAACATTCTCATCCATACGTTATCAATTTTTTCAGTGTTATGTGGGTAGTCTCCACCGAACCGAACCCCTTAATCAAGTGAACCTAGCGGGCTAGCATACCCGCTTCAACTGTGTCACAGCCCGTTGAGACCGTTCTTCTGCGGCTTCGGGTTCTATGTCTAAAAAACCAAAAAATTTGTATGTGTTGTAAAGAAGATTGGTTGTGCATTATAAAATTTAAGTCTTTGATAATAATCTAAAGTGAGTATCATATTTGTTGACAAAATACTTCATCATAGAATACTTGATGGTCATTAGAGTTTTTAGTGATAGAAACTACATATCCGCACATTACTGCACTGTCAAGGTTATTGTATTTATAAAACTTGATTCACTCTGCCAAGGCAATGCATGAAATTTCTAATAACTAACATTGAAAGTATTTCTGAGCCATTTAAACAATATTATAATTCTATTTATGGTTAGTGTAAGTATTCTGTAATCTTTTATGTCGATAGCATGTCATCCGAGGGAGAAGATCCTCTGGAAATCAGTAAATAAATGTTTGCTTGTATAAAATTTAGAGGTTTATACGACAACAAAATAGAAATCATCCCAGTAGACACAATTGTAGAATTTTTAAACTGCCCACCACGAACAGAATCTGACTTTGACCCTAAAAACAAAATACGCACGAAAGTACCTTACAATTTTCCAACTAAAATCATAAAATTCTTTTTTTTTTTTTTTTTTTTTTCAATACGTTTGCGGACATTCAATATTTCCTTTAACAAAAAAGTTGGGTCAAAATTTAGTCTAGAATATTTTAAGTCTGATTTGGATTCATCTAAGAGTATTACTTTCTTTATTTCTTACCCAAAAAAAATCATTCTCTAAGCACAATCTTTTTCGTAAATATACTAGTATATATTTTTATGCATTAAACTTTTATTTTTCTACTACGATACATTTTTTTGTCAGTTAATATAATCTTGGTATATAAAATAGTTAAACTAGCAACTGGTATTAGGAATGTGAACATAAATCATTATGTCGTTTTTTATAAAAATGAATATTCTATAATCAATATTTTAATATTTACAGTCTTTTGTTTTTGGGCAGTGATGGATTTCGTTTAGAGTATAGCCTAGTGCATAGTGCAATGTAGTTTATAATATACAAGCATAATAATAGATGTACAATATAACTATATATTTAAACATTGTATACATATGTGATCTGAAAGAAAATGTTATTATTACAGAAAATAATTATGACGATGATTTTATTTTGGGAATTGCTAATGTTTCTAATATTAGGGATATAATAAACGCTGTAGATTTGCAGAAAAGTAAGCGCAGTGCTGTTCAAAATGATGGTAAGAAATTGTCGTATGAAAATTTTTTTGTTATATTAAATACATACAAAGTTTATTAAATTATAGGATGAATAATGATAGAAGAACGAACCCACCCCTGGTTTTTACATACGTTTTTGTATATTTTTTGTTTGATTCTAAAAAGTATCTGGTTTTTTTGCGATCGGAATACCAGTTTAAAGTAGAATCTGTAATGTACGACTTCAAATTTTCATTTTGCTACGTGACAAGTTGCCTATATAGCTTAGAAGCCTATGTCTTAGCATCAGCTGATGTACCGGGAAAAGTTTACGCAACAAGTACCACCTCTGAGATCGTAGAAACGATTGATCTAGTGGTCCAACATAGACGCCGTATCTATGGATGTCAGGCAGGTCAGGTCCCAACATATCTGACATACATATAGATATAGTGTCTCCGTTGATCGGCAAGATCGGTCGTTAAGATAATTCCCAACGGTGGCGCTGTTCCAAAATTGTGCTCAAGGCCAATAATACAATGTTAATGAGGTCATTAATTTTAATAACGTCCGTCATCAAAGTAATATTGGCACCAAGTACTTTAGGCTCGTTCTATTTTTCTTTATTATTCATTTGGTAACTCGTATTTGCATGTATGCTCATAATATTTAAGGAAAATAAGATTTAACACACAATTCAAATGCTGTTATGTAGAAAATAAAATCATATACAATTTTTATACAGATCAAAGTACCGAATACAGCAACAACACAGATAAAAATAAAAAGCAAAGCAAAAGAAAAAGAAAACAATCATCTAAAAGTAGCCAAAAAAAAAAATCTAAGAGGCATAAGAGAGGAAAAGGTGACAGTGTGAAAATATGTAGTGATGATGACTACGAGTTAGACAAATACAATGATTTTAAAAGTAAGAAACCATCATCTTCTTGGGCGTCAGAAGAGATGAATGGGAAGGTCAATACTTTATCAACTTTTCGATTTAATAAAATTTGTAACGAGAACTAACTTAATTTGTCTGTTTCCTAAATTGCAGAAAAAATAGTTCCATCTATATCACGACGTGTTTATTTCAATGTCAGCTTATAAAGAGATTCGTGACATTACTAAACGATCTCTTTATATTAAAAAAACTGCATAAGCTGTGTGGGGTAGCCAAAACTTAGCAAAGAGGGCCATCGATGTAAGCAAAGCTAAAGTTAATCTATAACGGTAGCCACTAAAAAAGCAGCGATTCGAAGAAAGCATAAACATATAGGCCGTTCCCGAGCTTCATAATCCAAGATTTAATTGCATTTTAAACTCAGTAAACACCTAAAATAATTTAGCTTGATATTTTTTTTAATGTCTTTCCAGAAAATGAGTGAATTATTTTGATGATTGTACTTTATTTATACATTTCTCACATTATAAAGACCGATATAGTGGCACCCAAAAAAATATCACGAGATCTTAGCAATCATCGCCGTATGATAACTGATGTCAAACTATGAACAGTTTACTCCACACTAATTATTATTTTATATAAAACTAACAAATATTTTTGTCTAGCCTATTTCGTTAAAAAACAACAAAACATAAACATGTTTACAGAGTTTTATTATAAATTTTTAGACAAAAACATTAGAAATGACAAAACACGGAGACTTGACGAAAAGAATTGGAAACTTGAAGTTGGAGAGTGCATCAACAGTCTGATCACGCAAGAGAGGGAGGTGAAAAAGCAGGATAAGACATAAAAACAAAATTAAAAAAAAAGTGTAATCAATAAATGAACTAATTTTTTATAGATAAAGATAACAGTCCAGACTCTGATTTAAGTAGTAATGATATATCAAGCACTTTTGAAAGCAGCGATGAGGAGTAGATAAGTAGATCAAATTTTTTTTCTTTAACAAATGTTGCCACCTCTCTGCAAGATTTCAGAAAAACTAATAGTAGCCTAGTATATATTAGGGTGTGTCATTTTAAGACCACTTTTTTTTTACTAAAAACAGGCTAAAAACTTTTAAGGAGGTAAAAAAAAGCTGTTTAAAATTTAAACTCTTAATAATACTATTAAGAGCTGTCTGTCTCTAACTTTCTATTTTTCATTTAAATTACATGAGAGAGAGTTATTGTTTTTTTCTAATTTTTGTAGCTTGACATTTAAGCATTGTGAGGATGAACTTAAAAATAACTCTAGTAGAACATTGAACGCTCTACAAAAACGCTTTGATACATTTTTTTTGTACAGTGAGCCATTCGGAAGATATTTCAACTTAAAGTTTTAAATGTATGATATTAAAACTTTTATTTTATTAAACTAATACTGATGACCTTTTTTACGTCTTAAAAATTATTTTTAATCGGAAAACTGGTTTTTAAATGTAAGTCTTATTTTTGCTCTATAAGAAAATAATTATTTTTTCTTAAAAATAATATTCAAGACATAAAAAAATTCATCAGTATTAGTTTAATAAAATAAAAGTCATAATTTCATACATTTGAAACTTTAAGTTCAAATATCTTCAGAATGGTTCACTGTACAAAAAAATGTATCAGGGCTTTTTGTAGAGCGTCTAATTTCCTGCCATAACAGTTTTTCAGTTCATTTTTACAATTCTTAAATGTCAAGCTACAAAAAAAAAAGAAAAAAAATGTTTTTTTCCTATGTAATTTAAATGGAAAATGAAAAGTTAGAGACAGGCATCTCTTAATATTGATATAAAGAGCTCAAATTTTAAAAGGCTTCTTTTTTTACCTTCTTAAAAGTTTTTAGCCAGTTTTTTACTCAAAAAAAAAAAAGCTGCCTCCAAATAACACACCCTAGTACATATATCAAAACTTTTGACGCTATTTTGTAAAAAATGTTCCATCATGCAAATCAAGCATGGTCTTTGACATAATAAGATTAGAAATTTAAAGGTATGTCGCATGTGTAAGTGTTTGGAGACAATCATAGCGATATCTGAAAAAATTTTCTTTGTTTGCAATATTGAATTAGTCAGCTTTTTCCATTTGGTAGAAGCATAGAAATTTATATGGTTTTCCCATATAGTTTTTTAGCGATTGCCTATATGGGTTTAAAAACATTTTTTTTCATCTTTGAGCCTTACATTCATACGTAAAACTTCCAAACATATATATATATATATATATTGGGTTTTTCATCGAGCAGGGTATATAAATGTAGTGTATATAACTGTTGTAAATGTTATTACGATAAAGGCTAAGGATATTTAATAAAAAAATTTTATGTGTGTAATACCTATTTTTTTTGTGAAATACTTAATATTAAATATCCTAGATATCATTGGAGAAACATTGAAGTACAATAATATGCGTATATTTCCAATTGTTTTACGAACCTTCCACTTAAACTATCAAGCAAATCTCAGAATATTTAGAAAAACATTTATTGAGACCATAAGACGTTTGATTAAAAATATTTAACGAAAATGGGCCCTTAATAGATGGACGCAGTTAGTGATAAAGAAAAAAGAGTGTACTATAGATGTAGACAAGAAAAATAAGTTCAATATGGAAGAAATCAGATAGGTTTCTATCAATAATCTATATAAGGATCCAAAACGTGGATTATCAATATCCATATGGTTTATTAACATGCATATCAGTTTAAACATCCATATGGGCTGTCGACATCCATATGGTTAGTTGACAACCACATGCGTTATTGATATCCATATGGAAAATTAAAACAAAAAACATATGGAAAATCAGTATTATTCTCCCATATGAATTTACCATATGGATTTTCGATGGGGATTTTTCATATGGTAATTTTTAATAGAGGTATTTGTCTTCCACCTCGCCCTCTTTGGATTGCTGATATGTTCGTTTACCTAATATGGCAGTTAAAGCAGTTAGGGAACAATACTTTTCATTAAATTTTCCTGAAATTTTGCGTATGGCTAAAAATTGGTATAACATACTATAAGCTAAAGTTTGAAGAATCCTAGCGGTATAGTTTTGGAGGTATTAAATTATAAACACTAAACTTTTAACAGGGAAGAGATAGGAAAGTTTTAGAAAAGCATCTGATTCGGGGTAAGATTGTAAACCAAATCTTTAAAAACTTTAAAACGCTTTTCGTTTTTTTTAAAACAGATGCATTACAGATAATATTAGACCAAAACTGAATACCGATTAGTATTGGACTTAAGTATCAAAAAGTGTAGCTGTACAGTTTTCGAGTATTATAGCTTTCTAATCTTCGAAACTTCCGTACAGCGGCGTGAGAAGGAGGAGGACAGCTGTACACCCGGGAGAAGATGATTCTTTCACATCATGCTATACCATTTCCTACAACTAATGTGACAGAATCAATTTCTCCCGGATGTACGTATGTACATTAGGGTAGACGTTAATTTTTTTTTTTTTAATATTTTGATGAGTGCCGGGCCTAAATCTCTTCTATGCACCTAAAAACTCGTGAACAAAAAATTTCAGGCCCCTAGGATTATTTTAACCCGACCCGCAAAGAACCTGAAGTTTCTTATGGGATTCACGTGTTAAAAAGTACGAAAATCGTTTGTTCCATATAAAAGCCATGTTAATCGTTGATAATTTTAGAGAAAAACATGTATTCCCATGTGTTTTTGTCTCCTAAATCCGATGGTACTATTAATTTTTTTCGATTCGACGACTGAAAAAAGTTATTGGCAAAAAATCGCGAAAATCGTAAAAAATCGCTGATAAA
>JAPYYV010006091.1:0-14684 GCA_030522625.1 Copidosoma aretas | reverse complement strand
GAAAGAAATAGCTAGAGCTAAGCGTACGAGGAGTCCATCGGAAAGTCCTAAAGGACATGCTAATACGCAACAGCAGAAAAAGAAGACGGCATAGTTATAAATACGAGCAAACTAGAGCAATTATCAGGATTGATGAATTAATATTTATCATGACTGTTGCAATTGAGAACTCCCACAACAAAAGCATTCAGTCCATCTACACAGCATAGTTTTCAGTAAATCATCCAATGTATGGATATAGCAATACATCGTATTAGTCCTTTCTACACAACGGTGCGTTGTAAAATGTAATAATTTATTTTATAGAATAGATTAATATCCTAACTTTTTATGATTGGGGTATGCTTATCCTGCACGCTTTTGACAATTAAAAAGTTAGGATATAAGTATATTTTGTAGAATAACTAGCCCAAAATATTTTGTAGGTAGCCCAATAAGATAAAAAATAGTGCGTGGACCTCATACGTGGCAGGCTTCCAGGGCGTGGTAATAATTAAATCATGGTTGTAAGAATCCAAAGTTTTCAAATTATTCTGAAAATTCGAAAAGTTCTGAAGGAAATAAAACAACAGCAAGTGATTCTAGCCTTAATTTTATCTAAATATATTCAGGAATACGATAACTTTTTTCCAATAAATCGTAGATGCAGGGTTCGAAGTACAAACATTCATAACCCTACCAAAAGTTTCAACGCTGAATCAACACGGATTTCAGTACTGAATCCATGTTGAAATCAATGCTGAATAATCACTGTTTAAGTACTGATTCAACGCTGAATCAGTGAGGATAGTAACACTGAAATCTGTAGTAAATCGCCACATTGATTTCGCGTTGAATCAGTGCTGATTCCATGATGAATCCATGTTGGATACGGGTTAAGTCTGTGACGTATCTGCGTTAAGTGGACGTTCCTGAAATGTTTTAACAAGGTTTAGTTATAATTATATATGTGCGCTTGGTATCAACTTGGATAGTATTAAGCGTTTATTATGAGTAGAGGTGAATACTAGCTCATGTTAAACGAATCAGCATAAAGTCCAAGTATATCCAACGATGATTGCTTGAATTTCACACGATTTAACTAGCATTCAACCCAAAGATGATTTCAACACGGATTCAGTACTGAAATCTATGTTGATTCAGCGTTGAAACTTTTGGTAGGCAAGATATCGTCATGTTTTTTTTTATTGACAGAAAAAATTAATCTTAATCAATTATATTTTAACAAACTTTACGAGGCTGGGGGGTTGGCACTCAGAGCGCGCAGGGGGGCGAATCCCCACTAGTATATATATATATATATATATATATAAAAACGAGTAGAGTGTAGATGATGCTGTTAGGCAGCAGAATAAGGAAGAGGAATCGTATTCAGGAGCGGCCTCTACTTCCACTGCAGGAGCCGTTGATGAACAGTTTGAATCAGTCGAGCCAGCTACTACTGACTGTCTGTCTACTGATAACCTTAAGTGCACTATATTATGACTAATGGATCACGTGAGTTTCTACCTTCAGAGTTGCGATAGTCTCACGGGATTTCAACAATTTCTATATGTATAAGTTATTATTTACTTAAGTGGCGCGCGATCGGTGATCGGTACAAGTAAATGAAGGGTCATTCGTCATCATTCGTCATTCCGCTACGTGTGGTTTCTACCTCAGCTGTTATAGCTCTACCTATGTAAGTGTGTGTGTATGTGTATGTGTGTGAATATGTGTGTGCATGTGCGTGTGCGTGTGTGTGTGTGTGTAAGCGTAACACTATAAGCTTTGTTTCTATTATCGAATCTTATACCACGAGTACCCATATCATAGGTCTCATTCATACAGCTGTTCACGATACATACACAACACTTGTTATTTGAAAGCTTTTTTCCAGCCCTGACTGCAAATACTTCTTTGGTGCCTAAAATTTTTGAAAGCTGGGCCAAAAAACATCCGTGGCTTGAACTCAACTAAAATAGTCAAGGTATTTGTACTTTCTGTACTGATGCATGTGAGCGAAAGTTGATAAGCACTCTTGACTCACATAAAATTAGATCGAAGCAGGTCTGGGTTGATACGGAATTTTCCAACTGGAGGCATGGAGCTGATCGAATAATCTAAAAAGCCGGATAGACAAGAATTCCGTCAATTTTTTTAAATCTTTGGAAAAATTTGTACTAGGGCATCCCACAGATGAAGATAAGATTGTCAAATTGTTTAAAAATGATTCTGATGAAGATCGGCTGATAAGTGATGGATACATGTTCTTACAACTATGAAAGAGACAAAATGAGTGGGCAAATAACTTGAGAGAAGTCGTGGTGTTCTTAAAAAGACTTCGTGCGCTTCATTCGCTTACTAATTACAATACCAGGATCTTTATGTTCTAATAAGAAGTTTTTTTTTTACGTCGACTTAAAAGTTACCCGAGTACAACAATGCTACAAGATTGGCTTAATTTGATAGCCTTATTACACGTGTATTCTGAAATCACTGGTAAGCTTGATGTGGAAGCATTACTAAATGAATCTATTTCAGTCCATAAAAAGTGCAGCGCTGTATTTACATTACGCAAATAAATGTTCGCTATAACTATTTTCAATAAATAAATGTCTGAGTTTTTATACTTTCATTTTGTAATCAAAAAAAAGTTCTGTCTTTCTCCTGCTTCTTATATCTTACTTCTTTATTATATCTTATTTCTTTGTTATACACACACAATATGCACGTGTGTATAAAGAGAAAACTACCCACTAGGGCGAAACTGCAACCGCCGGCCCTGCTCTAATGAAACCCCTTGAAGCACGAATTCAGGTTCCGGATCAACCCGTCCGATTCTTCTTAGGAAAACATATACTAAACGTATGGTTTTATTTCAAATAGCCCGATTGTATGACCCTTTCGGTTGGGTGTTTCCTATGGTCGTCGAAGCCAACTTCTTGATGCAAAATCTCTGGATCTTACGTTCTCGTTGAAACGACCCTATCCTGGCAGAGATGCGTAAACAATGGATCACCTACTGTGAGTCTCTTCTCACCTTGACCAACATAACCATTCCCCGTTTGATTGGAACATGCACTACGAACTCCACAGGTTTTTCTACGTGTCGAAGCAAGGCATGGCGGTGGGGCTCTTTCTCGAGGTTACAACGAACGATGGAAGAAGTCACAGCAGTTTGATGATGTCGAAGACTAAGGTGGTCCCAATGAAAACCATAAGTATACCCAAACTAGAATTATGCGCTGCCACTTTTCTAGTGAAATTAATTAAACATGTCCGAAAATCCGACTTCTTCCGTAAAATACGAATCTTTGCCGGACTGATAGTCAGATTTTACTTGATTGGCTGAACAAGCACCCTCAACAGTGGAAATGGTAATTATTCAATCCGAATTACCCACCGGTACTTGGTCCCACGTACCCTTTTTAAAAAATCCCACAGATCTCACCTTATGAGGTTGTAAACCCTTGGATAAAATCGCCTTCAGTCTATGGTGGCACGGACTGATCTGGCTGCTCCAGGTTTCCGCCCATTGGCTGGTGCAACCCCGTGAGGTTATTACTCTTATATCTCTTTCAACGCCAGCAGAGCCAGAATTACTAACTTAATTCTCTTTCCTATCCAAATTTTTAGGAGTTGTCATGTACTGCTTACGCCCTCTAAGAATCTCCCGAGCGAAAGAAGCAGGTATATCTCCCTTTTCTACTTATCTAATAATCCTAGAGTTGTATTAAGCTCGTCTAGTTATCATTAACATCTCAGCGTCTCATAATCTTGCAGTTCAATTAAGCGCCATCTCACAACAGAAACTGTTATCAAAAAACCATTTTTTCAGCCAAGCTTAATCCGATCTTTGATCAAGATGCCGGAATCCTCCGGGATGGAGGGTGTCTGGCTAAGGCAGCTTTACCGATGAACCGTAAACATCCACCCATCTTCTTGGGTCGCTCTGCTTTGAGCCGCCTGTTTGTCCGGTACGCCCACATCATTTGTGTCCATGGTGAACTTCCTCTAACCTGAACAACCGTCGCCCAGTGGGTATGGATCACGGGCCAAAATAAGTTGGTCCAGACTGTAGAGCGTCGATGTGTTCCGTGTCAGAAGGTAAAGCCTAGGCTGATTTATCACATTATGGGTGATCTACCATCTGATCGGGTGACAGTCTCGTCCCCTTCCTGAAGGCAGGACTAGATTACGCAGGACCCGTCTCAGTAAGACCCAGCAAAATTCGAGGAAATTGTACGAGCAAACGATACATATTGGTTGCTTCACTACTCGAGCTATCCACCTAAAAATGATAAGTGATCTCACTTCCACCAGTTTTATCGCGGCGTTTCGACGTTTTGTCAGTCGCCGTGGCCGGTGCAAACAATTGTTTAGCGACAATGCTACCACGTCTTACGTAGCTGATCATAAGCTAAAATGTATGTTCCACTGTGTCTCAATCATCTATCAGAAGACTGCTGCTGTGCTAGCCAACGACAGTTCAACCTGGTCGCTTATCCCACCGAGCTCACCACATTATGGTGATCTTAGGGAGGTGGGGGAAAAGTCCACCAAGCATCACCTCAAATACACAGTTGGCAGACATATTTTCACGTGCGAGGAATTCTATACCGAGCTAACAGAGATTAAGGCTTGCCTTGACTCCCGCCCTTTGACCCCACTCTATGACAACGCAAACGACCTACAGGCCCTTACACCCGCTCATTTTCTAATAGGTGAGGCTTTATTTTTGGTTCCGGACAAGGACCGGCTAAATGTCTCTGTAAACCGGCTAACTTAGTTCCAACTCCTACAGAGACTTAAAAACGAATTTTGGAAACGCTGGTCAGAAGAATATCTTCAGCAGCTGCGGGAGCGTAATAAGTGGAACTCTCCTACGACTAGCCTCACTGTTGGAAATATGGTGCTTGTGTGGAATAAACATTATCCCCCTTCCAAGTGGCCGCTGGCTCGGGTCCTTCCCATACATCTAGGGCCTGACGCTTGGATGCAAGTCGTTACAGTCAAAACTGCCAACGAAAGCCTACGGCAATATGTGTCCCGAGGTTGCCCGCTCCTGTTTGACACTAATGATGCGACTAAGGACTGAAACCCTGAGTAAGGCAAGTATTCACCAATAGTGAATAGACGGGTGGTATGTTTGAAGTAGGGTAGGTAGCGAGAGAGAGATAGGTGGAATAGAGAAAACGTAGGTTGCTAGGACAGTAAAAGCGAGAGTAGAAGTACGAGGGAAGTGGGAAAGGAGGGAGATTAGAGGAACTCGGCAAAAGTGAGGAAAAAGCCTCTCAGCGTGCGAACGGGAAGCTTCAAACGTACGAGTTTATCCGCTGTAACATTTTCTTTCTCTACCACCAATCCTTTGCCGCATCAACGCATCATCCAGCCAATATACATGTTAATTTTTCATCAGATGGACAAAGACCATTCAAGTATTGTACTGATTCCGATAAAAATTTTATTAGTCGTTCATTTTCAAAACCATGAAATTTCGGAATCGTCAAAGAAATTTTTTGTGTATAACCTATTCCCGAGGTAGGTATACGAGCAATTTTCGTGCTAAGTGTCTTAATAGTTTCATTAAGATTCACAATGGCTTGATCTTGATTTTTTTGAATTTCGTCTATTCTATCGTGTAAGGCATTTCTCGCAAGTCCTCTTCCAAACTGGTATGATTATAAAAATAATTGAAACGATCAATTATCACATTTACATTATTCGTAATTTCACTAGTTGTACTAGCTTGTTTTTGAAAATTCTGAATTAAAGCCTTTTGGTCGCTTATAATCTTTACTAGATTTTCTTTTTCTTGTAAACATTCTAAATTCAATTCATTTATCGTTATATGTTAGGTATTTATTATTCCTTGTAATTCATTAGATTGATCATTATATTTACATTTATCAGCGTTCGAAAGTTCTAAAGCCTGCATTCGCTGTTCAAATACTAAACTTCCTTCAAAAATAACTTGTATATCATCATGTACAGCTTTTCGCCAGGCATAATCGTTTGCCTCTGTGTCATCACCTTCGTGATTTTCACTTTGCTCGGTAATGCTATTCAAAAACAAATCGGTACGTCGATGATTATTCATGGTCATTATGTTATGGCTATACTATGGTCTACTAATACGTAGGACTACAAAGGTTAACACGTGTCCGTATATTGTAACACTACTAAAAACACACAAGGTCAAGACTCTTCGTACCATGTAATGTCAACTACTTATTATACATGTGCAATACGTACGAGATCCATTTTAAAACCGTGCAACTCAAAGGTACAAAGTATTTATGAAATTTATATTCAAGCCTATTATACTTTAACATGACTTATACATTATGTATCTCCGATTTATTAAGTTTTGAAGTACCTTTGTATCATTTAATTATTCAAAGTATACGACAATAATGCAAATCCTTTATCATGCAATAATAAACGTCCTTTTGAATTTGCTACACAACCATATTTTCTTTAGAAAATTCTGAATATAGCAGCTCACTGTCCCTTAGTCGAGCGCCAACAAATTGTATATGTGACGTTCTCAACTGTATTGCACAGCCAAGACGTACACGAGAACATAGATTATATGTTTTATATAAATTATTTATCGTTTTAATCGATTTATCAGGTCATGGGTGAGTGATATGACCATATTCAGAACTAATTTACTCTATGTCTTCGTTTTATATTCGTATGATTTCTAATATCTAATTATATGAGAAGTTAACCATCCCAACTTTACCCTCAGAGTATGATTAGGCAGGAAAGGAGGAGAGGTGTGGGCCTTTGTCGCTTGACACATTAGAAAGCAAGCTAAAAGGTTATCCGGTATGAAAGCTAAACCCAACCCCATATATAATATTACCACTATACCTTACCTTTTACATGCGGAGTGTATAACTAGTGGATTCCAATAATACATCAATCGGATTATATATTTGAACATATTATAGATTATTGAATGGCCTTAAAGGTAGAATAAATCAATAACAACTAAATTTTTTATGATTCAAATTAATCCAATATATTCGTAGAAATGCCTACTTACATAGGACAGCGTGCAAGCAGTAATAATAATACAAAAATTATATTGAATCAGAAATGACCAATTGAACTTAACCATTGAAAATCATCTGATATAAATTATGATACATGAGTTAATTTGTAAATTAAACTATATATCAATATTTCGATATTAAGTAGAAAAAATTAATTAGAATAATAAATTAATGATATCGTTAAATCGCAGATGACGTAATTATATATAATTTAATTTTTTTAGGCCTCAGCTATCGCTTAATAGCCTGGGTACGTACATAAAAAGGATAAAGGGTTTAATAAATTACTGCGACTCAGAGTCGTATGGTTATCGCGTTCAGCTAATTGTATGGCCTTTAGTATTTGCACTAAGCGGCTCACAATTTTGCCATAATTCGATTTTCAACTTGTCGTATGGCCAGCAGCATGCGGACTAATTGACACACGACTTAGTTATAGTTGTTAGGCGAGGAGAGTTGTATTATAATTCTTTTACTCAATTAATTGGACTTACTTTTATTATGTCCTTTAGAAACAAACGGGGGACAGTGAAGGCGCACACTTATGGTTTAGTGTTAAGAATTCGATGATTATAATGATTTTGTTTGTTATATTCAGTTACGAAAAAAAAGGTTTTAGTAAGGTTGTTATCAGTTAAGTAACTATTAACTTATCGTAAGTTATAAGTAATATACATAAAATAAAAACGTAGATAAAGAAATAGTTTCAATTTTATAATGCTATAAGCCTCCTCCATTAAAAGGTCAAGATTCCAATTGTGCACTTGCATACATATGAAAAGAGAGGGTAGAAGAGGAAAAAAAAATTATGGGATTGCGAAGAATTGGTTGTCTTTTCTTTCGTAGGTGGGTGGAGCGGTTGGGATTGTTGGAACGTGTGCGGAAGAAGGAGGCGATGGTGCGTTTTCTTGATTTTTTGACTCTTCTTATACTGGCAATGCAGGAGTGTATACAATATGAGGGTAATTTGAGACCCTGTTCTGCATATTTGATCCTTCTCGTTCGAGTGATGTTGAGGCATAAAGAGGTTGTGGGATCTTTTCTTGAACGTTAAATCTTTCTCGTTCGAATAGTGTTGGAGCATAGCGAGGGTTTTGGATGGGCTGAGCTTCTTCGTTTTCTCGCGGGAGTTGGGCACCATTTCCTGGTCTTCCTTGATTGCCATCGGGTTTCTTGGCCAGAAAAAGTAGTAAATTTGCTAAACTGTTCCATATGGCTCCGAGCATTCGCACGGACCACCCATAAGATTGGTGTAAGAGGTAACTATTTATCATAGCTTCTGCTAGCGTTTTAACGAACTGGCACAAGATGTACAGTGCTACAAAACCGGCGGCGGTGCTTGCAGTTCTAAAATCTGTTAATCCATCCCAGATTCGTGCCCAAGTTGAGTTGGCTAATTTTTTGAGGGATTCTACATTCAGTAATTTAAATATTGCACCTGTTTCTTGACTAGATGGTTGGTTATGCATGTCACGGGCCAAGTCGTTAACGAGATAATTTTGTTCAATTGGGAACATTATGCGATCCCTAAGTTTTTCCAGATCACTGACTGTATAGATGCCACTAGTTGCCAAATTGGAAGGTTTAACATAATGCCAAGTGGCCTGAGTCATAGGTTTTAAAGTTTTGGGTGGTTTTACTTCTATTGGCGTGCCTGAGACTTTGTACCATTTATCGTTTATTTTATATAGTTGTGGGAAAATTTGGTCACATATAATCTTCGTGCCATATCTATTTAGTATGTTGCGTGTTTTAGGTGTTAAGAAAATTGTAGTCCGATTGTTGTTAACCGGAAGTTTGGTATAACACTCCTTAGTTCTTGTTAGTACTACTTCTATTGGGATGCATTCTATTATCCGTATGGCCTCACCAGTTACGGTGACCATGTATCCAGGTCCCTTTATAATATTATATGCAAACTGATCTGGTGATTTATCAGCTATTGCTAGGGAGTTTTCCAGTGCAATACGTTCTACTCTGCAGCGTTGTGTCAAAATGTCCTTGTACAGAGATTGGACTTGTGATCGTAGAGGTTTTTCAACGTAGATGAATTTAGAATTTACGCATGCGAATAAATCCATATTGTTTGGGCTTTTCTTATTAGTAGTGGCAAAAGATTGTCCTCTTTCTGTTTCAAAGATTAGTAGTTTTGGGTGTTCTGTTCGGATTATGTTGTACCCGCAGATGTTGTCCCATTCTTTCATGGCCAAGGCGAAAGTTACGTCGTCTGACTGAAAAGAGTAAATTATTTCCCCTTTGGGTTTGGCTACATCCACGAGACGGTCCGGAATACCTTCGAACAAAACGTCGTACACTTTAAAGTTGCAGGATAATCTAGGTAGTCTGTCCCAGTAGGTGTTGCTGCCGTCTGGGTCTACACAATTACCGGTACTAAATGGGCATCGAACTCCCAAAGGTAATATTATTTTATCTTTGAGCAAGTTTATGCGAGCGTAAAATTCTTAAAGTTGGATTTGGAGGGTACCGAGCATAGTGACATCGCTCTATGATCTATAGCGATCTGCGTAGTATGCTCCACTGCACTTTGCGTCGGAGCTTACTGATCCGGCAAAAGTCAAGGCGGTACTGGTTGATCTGTTAACTGCGATGTTGTTTACTGTTAGTAAGCCACGCTGATACATGCCTGAGTTGTATAGTTTCATAAATTTATCGTGGTTAATATTATTAATGAAATTAGCTACGCCGTTATGTACTATGGAACTGTGTGAGTGCATACTGCAATGATTGATATTTCTCTGAATTACTACTTTGCATTGTATGACGTGGCTTTGGGCGTAATTATTTAGTTGTAGTAGTTGTATATAACATTTAGTTGCTTTAACCGGGATAAAAGGGGATATCGCACGGCTCTACTTCTAGTAGTTGAAGAGTAGTTACATTTACACTTTGAGCTCCACAATCAAATCCTACTATGGCCTTGACTACATACACCATCATTAGGAGGAATAAGCCGATGAGCGTCATTTTCTGTAGGTCTGAAACCAATCGGTATAGGATAAGTTGCAAAACAAGAAAAGGTAGGAAAGAGAAGAGGAAAAAAAATAATAAAAATTTGTCATTCAATATACGCATATATGCACAACTTAAATCTCTATTTAGCGATTGATTCATCGGCTGACTCGCTAGAGCCTGCATTGATTTTTCTTTTGTTAGGAGAAAGCATCTTGGATATTCTAAGTCTATTCACGTGCACTATTTTATGTTCGTTTCCTATTTGTATTTTAACATTATGTTTACTTAATATTTGTAAAATCTTGTGGGGTCCGGTGAAGTAGTCTTCGAATTTACACTTTTTGACTCCTTTAAGTAAATAGACATATTCACCTACTTTAAAGAATTCCTCATTTATATTTTTATCATAATGTTCCTTAGATTTAATTTTTGTTTGAACTAGATTAGCGTAGGCTATATTTCTTATATTATTTAACTTAGTTACTAAATTAACAATATAATCTTGATATGTTGGTAAACGGTCTCCTTCCGTCAGTGGTGTGGATGATGGTAATCTTGCAAGTTTCCCAAACATGACTTCATAAGGCATGTGTTTGGTACTTTCTTGTATGCAAGTATTGTACTTAAGGGTAGGTAGTTCAACCAATTCGTCTCAATCGTCATCGCTGTTGGCATATTGCTTCAGGTATTTGCCTAGTGCATGATGCGACCTTTCCAGTGATCCATTTGACTAGGGGTGAAATGCTGTTGTTTTCACCCTCTTAATCTTGAAACGTTTTGCAACGTTTATTATTAAGTTGCTCAAAAAGTTCCTTTCTTGGTCTGTCAAAACGACCTTAGGTTCTCCAAAAATGCAAATAAAACGTCTTATAAAAGTGTCGGCAATTGTTGCAGATGTCGCATTTTTTAGTGGTACGGCCAGGCAAAATTTTTACAGTTGATCTTGTATCGTTAGAATATATTCGTTCCCATGTTTAGTTTTAGGTAGGCGTCCGACTATATCGAGGGTGACCACGTCGAACACGGTACCGGGCATATCCGTTATCAGCATTGGTTGTTTTGTTTTGAGTCTCACTAACCCTTTCAATTAGCAATCAAGGCATTGTTGAATACGTCGTTGAATGTCATCTTTGAGCCGCTCCCAGTAGTATTCTTGACGTATGCAGCCAAAAGTTTTAGAAACACCCCTGTGTCCACCGACAGGAGACTTGTGTAGTTCGTAAAAAATTCTATCTCTATCTTTACTTTCCACGTATTTAAGGGTATTTTTACATATTGTAATCTTGATGTTATCAGTATCGAAGATATTTTTGAGCATGCTAATTATGTCAGCCCAATCTAAATTGCATATATTTATACTCTTAGATATACTAATAGTGGTTAGGTTTTTCTCTATTAATGCAAGTCGCAATTTTTCCAGTAATTCTTGTATTTTCTTTTTTACTATTACTTGCGATGGTTGCTCATCATCCGTAATGCAGAGAGCTAACTTGTATTTTTTGTTTGTTAGTTTCTTAATTTTAATTTCTCCTATCTCTGAGTTCTGATTAATTGGTATTTTGTTGGCTTTAACTAATCTACGTGTGCCTTCGTCATGTGGTGCGCCTGTTGTGTCTATAAAATATACTATATTATCTAGTCTATATTCTAATAAATCTTTAGTTTCTATAATATTATTGGCACACCGTGTGGGGTGGTCTATTTCGTCACTGGTGGTAACAGAATCTTTTCTTGGTAATGTCGTATTGTTGGTGAAATGATAGTGTTGAGCCTCAATTTCTTGTTCAGTATCACTACTATATGAAGCAGGGCTGTATGGTTTTTCCTTAATTTTTCCTCGCTGTAGTTTTCGTTGATTGTCAACTGCTTCATTATTTTCGTTATTATTTCCGAGGCTCTGATTTTCCTTAGAAAGACCTCGCTTTTTCTTTGTTCTTCTTCGTTTGAAATTTTGATGATTACTATTTTTTGGTGGTTCTGCAGTAGTTTTAACTGAGGCCGAGGTCCTTTTCGGGTGATCCTGTGGTTTAAGGAGTTGATCTTGAGACGTGCTCATGTGCGTCTCTTCTATTGATACGACTTTAGTGTTTTCACAATCTTTGATTTGCTCTGGATTTCTATTTTCAGGAATTTGCAAAGCTTTTTGTCATCTGGTTAATATATTTACTTGTTCAGTTACTAGCGGATTACGAGATAATGCATCTGCAGGCAGATTTGATCTACCTGGGAGATAAATTATTTCATAATCATATTCAGATAGTTTGAATCTCCATTTCCGCACTCTCGTATTAAGGTCTGCAGTTTGAAACCATACTAGTGGCTGATGATCTGTGATCATCGTAAATCTGCGACAGTACATGTATGGTCGAAAAGTTTGAACAGAGTGTAAAATTGCCAGTGCTTCTTTTTCATACGTATCATATCTAAATTCAGGCCCTCGCAGTACGCGAGAAGTGTACGCGATAGGCAAGTCGTTTCCAATTTTTCCTTGTGACAAAATACCTCATATAGCGTATCCTGAGGCATCTGTTGTTTTGATATATGGTTTATTCATATCCGGAAACTGTAAGAGTGGTACTGTATACAAGGCCATTTTTAGCTCTTGGAAAGCACGTTCTTCGTCCTCTGCCCAATAAAAAGTTTTATTATTTTTGAGCAGTTTACTTAAAGGTTTTGCTCTTTTTGCAAAATCCTTAATAAAGCGCCTGTAATATCCTGTGAACCCTAGGAATGGCCTAACATTTTTAATGTTTTTGGGACGAGGGTACAATTCTACTGCTTCTATTCTTTTCGGATCCGGGATTAGTCCCTTTTCCGTTGATATGTGTCCTAAATAGGTAACTTCTCGTCGCATCAGCTTACATTTACTTGGTTAAAGTTTCCAGTTTGCTTCTTTTAATCTTTCCATTACAAGATCGAAGAGACGTTTATGCTCTTCAAAACTATTTGCATATATCACTATATCGTCCATGTATACGAAAGCTCCCTTGCCGATTAATCCATCGAGAGTCCTAGACATAGACAATTGATACTCGACTGCAGCATTTCATTAGCCGAATAGCATTCTCATAAATTTATAATGTCCATTTGAAATAGAGAATGCTATCTTATGCGCATCATCGGGGTGCACTAAGATTTGATGAAATCCCGATTTGCAGTCTATTACTGTATAATATTTAGAATTTCCGACTTGATCCAATATATCTGTTATATTGGGAGGTGGAAAGTTCATAGGTATGGTTTTCTTATTTAAGGGTCTGAAATCAAGGACTACTCGACACTTAGGCGTTTCGTCGGAACTTTTCTTAGGAACAATCCAAAGGGCTATATTATAACCAGATTGTGATCGTCGTATAATACCGGTTTTGAGTAGTTCTTGTACTTGACGCTCGACTTCCGACTTTAAGGCATGGGGGAGTCGATACTGCTTGGTATCTACTGGTAAATCATCGATTGTTTGTATGCGGTACGTAGCGATGTTATGAGTAGTGAGCTTATCACCCTCAAGGTGAAATATTTCACTATGTTGTTCAATTAAATTTTTTGCCTGGGTTTTTTCTAATTCACTTAGGTTACTTAAATCCATTAATTCTTCTAATCAAGAAAGTCTTGATTTATACGTCAAGCATGCGGCTTTATTTCCATCTTCTTGTATGAAATAAATGTTAGCTGAGTTGTTGCCTTCATTAGGTATATCAAGTTCGGCGAAAGGTTCATCTTTAGCATTTCGAATGGCCAGGATTTCGGGGTCAACTCCTCAACTCAACTCAAGAACATTTTGTAGACAGAGTCTTCAAAACTATAAATCAGATCCAAAGGGAGCACGGCTCAATGCCAGGAGACGCGTGTCCGTTAAGCTCAAGAGCACGAGCAAGAAGGAAAAGTCAATCAGCAGTACACTGTAGAAAGTATGAGTCTATATAAAGCGTTAGTGCCTCAGCTGTAGGCGCAAGAGAGAGAACACTAGCGTCCGCCGACGCAGAAGATGGCTCTCGGGACGAGCTGCTGCTTTCGGTGCGAGCGGGCCTCTTGAGCGCAGGGTGGAAGAGGAGCTCTGTCGGTGCTGCCACATCTATTCCCCCTCCAGTGACCAGTGCGGGAAGCGCTGGAAACGAGACGTGTTTCGCAGGGCTATCGACCTTGGGGATGAAATTTGCGTCGTCTTCCAGAGGTCCTGCGTCTGGAGTGGGTGGAGGCTGTGTTGGGCGATGAGAGGTCTGGTCTGCTTCTGAAGCTTGGAGGTAGGCTGGCTTCAATTGGTCCGTTGAGACGGTCTTGTCTTGTCCGTTGATCTCGACGACGTATGTGCGGTCGTCGTTGAGCCGAACTATGCGGTGTGGGCCCGCGTAGGGCGGCTCTTGTGGCTTCTTGAGGCTGTCCACACGTTTAAAGACATGTGTGCACGTGCGGAGGTCCTTGTACCAGAACGGATGCTGGGTAGCGTGTCGAGCGACTGGAACGGGCCTGGTGTTTTGGAGCAGCTGGCGGAGACTGTTCACAAAGCCTGAGGAGTTTGTTTGGACCGTACTGTTTGTGAAGAACTCTCCCGGGATGCGTAGAGTAGTGCCGAACAGCATCTCCGCGGGGGAGGCCTGGAGGTCGTCCTTGAAGGTGGTGCGTAGGCCTAGTAGCACCATAGGCAAAGCGTCTAACCAGGACTGC
>JAPYYV010006090.1:0-15307 GCA_030522625.1 Copidosoma aretas | reverse complement strand
AATCTTATTTTGATGCGATCACTTGTTTGTTTGCGTCCCCCCGTAGTACAAGCACTGGCCATGAGCTAAGGGCACCACTTGCTATTCTCACAGCGAATATGGCAGTCATGATCGAAAATGGCAGTCATGATCGAAAATGGCACCTACGAAAATGGCAGTCATGATCGAAAAGGGGTTACTCTAAGTAGCCTCCTATCTGAGGACAGGATCGCGTCGTCACGTTGAAAATTAGCAAGAATTCGCACATAGGAGTATAGTATTCGCAGCTTATTTATTCCCACCGCGGTTATAGATGTCATTCCTCTTGGCGCGTAATATTCCCCCGTACCGATTTTTTAATCCGTTAGATACACGTTCCCATTACCATAAACCTAGTGCCACTACTATTAATTTTTACTACTTCAAGTATAAGTTTAGATGTTTTTCGCACAGAGTTATAAATCAAAAATGATTATTCTCAATCCGCGCCTAAGCAGCTCGAAATCATACCGCAACAACCATGCTCGAATCAGGGAATGGGAATGAGTAATTGAAAGTTTTCTTTGATTTAAATAGACAGCACAGGTCACATTTATCTAGTACAGGGAAGTGAGAGCAAAGCGGACATGCAGTTGTGAAGTTCTTGAAATGAAAATTTATGGCCGCTCGCTAGCCGACAAAGTAGTAGTAGTGGTATATATACACTGGTTGCCAAACGCATTCTCTGGGCCTCAGTTGTTCCTTCTTCTTCTCCCTCCTCCCCCACGGCCGTCTATTGTCCGGACAAGAAAAGCACCAGTCATTAAAGGAAAACTCGACTTCTCGAGAAACCCAATATCCAAATATTGGACGCCCACCGTCAAGGGTAAACACAGCGCGGGGGCCTTCGTTTCAATGGAAAAAAAACCACCCCCCGCCTCCGGAATACTCGGTTTCCTTTGTATGTAGGTATCCTTCTGAACAATTAACGACTGGCCCTAGGGTGAATTTGCCACCGACGATACCACACGAGAAACGCGCTCACAAAAAGTCGACTAAAACACGAAGGACATCTTTCGTCGATCTTGTTGCCCCCACCCTAATATTCTCCAAATATAATTTACAATGTGCGAGTGCTGCATCACAGCTTAGTATATATAGCAGTTATTAACTTGCAATTCCCCGTTATGGAACGTACAATAAATTGTTCATCTGTAACGGCAGTTCTGAAAAAGAAAAAATGCCAAGAATGGCATTGGAGAGTAAAGATATACTTGTACGGCATACAAGTTACAACGTACAAACAATTAAAATTTTTGTGATTGACTGGAGACACAAAGCCTCACCGTGCTTAGACAAAGCCAACAAGCAACAAATATGTGCATACATGTGTTTTCGTGGTGCGTGAGTTATGGGCGGACAAGCGGTCGCGCATTCATCGCGTGCCCCGAAAACGCCATTCCTGTCCATCTAGTCTCTTATCTTTCACGTTAAACGAGCCCGAGAGGCGTCATTGTCGCTGGCCTCAAACCAAGGAGGAAGAAAAAAGAGCACACATTTGTTATATGCACAGAAGATCTCCAAGCAAGGACAGGCGAGCTCTGGAGTTACTCCCTTTCTCCGAGTGAGTAGATTATCTAGACGTATGTATGCATTCCTTCAGTCCTTGCGTCCCTTCCTCACTTCCCACAATATCCAAGCACATATAGGACTAATGATAGCATTAAAATTCGCATTATAATTTTGGTAATTCGCATTCTATACTTAAATCATTTAATCTGTAGATTAGGCTGTTGCTGCTGCTGTTGTGCAAGCTAGAATAGCATCAACTCTTGTGTCGATCAGTGGTATGGTCATACAGATATTGAACGTAAAGCAAGCAAATTGAATCTATACATATGAACGAAAATGATCTGTCGTAAAAGAAGAGACCAGAAACCTCTTGAAAATCTTAAAAATCTCATTGACACTCTTCACTGATTGAATTGGTTGAATGGATTCGCTCCCTCTTTTTCAACTGAGGTGGTTTGACTTTACGCAACGACACATCCCTGGAAGCATCGTTTACGCAAGTTTTTCACAATTCTTGCGCAAAGTATATGTCGTTGGTAAACTTTCGTAAGACTTACGTACAGTCTGCTTCTACGGATTCGTGAAAGACTTGCGACAGACGAGTGCGTTGACTTCTTGCGTAAGATTTGCGCCAACCTTACGTTTAGTACAGTGCGAAAATTGACTACCTAGAGAATTATAAAATTAAAATAATTTATGTACTGTGGAGATAACACGGAATACAGGCACAAATCTATTTTCAAATCTAGCGGAAATTTCAAAACAATAACAATGTTAAAAGGATGGTAGTAAGTAACTGCTCTAATAGATCTGTAGTAACTATTATTCATCAAAATTACTCTGTGACTTACCCGCTAATCATAGACATAGTTATTACCATATGAGGTTCCAATTGCTTTTTCAGTCGCTAGCGCGTGTGGAAGCTGGGGTCTACTTGAGTGCTTCAATAACATAAATATTCGCTCCGAAGATGACGTTGGCGCGGATAATAGTGCTGATTGTCATTTTAACATTCAATCTTATAGAACGTTTCCCTCTCATAGAATCTGTAATCTTTTGAGTTCGAGTTTGACAGTCATAGAGTCTGTGTTCCGAAAGTCAATAGCAAGAGAGAATATATAAGAATAGATAGGACAAGTGCTGTACTAGCTCATAAGCGGTAGCGACAGCAGCATTAAGTATAACGGGGCATCTGTGCACGGAAAAAAGTTTGCATTGTCAATCAACGTTCTCGTATTAGCTGATTCAAATCATCACTATGCAAGAACGGTGAACTTTAGTTAATGGCACAGTGATTCAAAGATTTTCTTGAGAACTTGAATAGTCAGTGTAAATGAATGTCGAATCGTCGTGCATCATGCACTGAAAAATCCTGTTCACAGCTCTACGTGCACTGAGATGGACCGTTCGTGAGCCAACAGCAGAAAGTATTATACAGGGTGGTGAGCTGTGGACTGATTTTCTCACTGTATGTGCACGAGGATTTGATATTTATTTTCACTGACTATTCAAGTTGTCAAGATGATCTGAGAATCATTGTGTTACGAACTGAACCTTACAGTGTATATGTATTTTACACAAACTTTAAAGGTGCTCCAAAAGCTATAACGATGTTTCAACATGCAAAACTTATTCATATTGCTTTTTCGACAGTTCCATATGATTGGCTATTTCGTGGATCTCATAGGACTTAACCAATAGTGTTACTCTGACAGACGAAGACAGATGCCCCGTTACGCAGCGATTTTGCTGTCGCATATCGCGCCCACTTTTGCCCTCTACTATTACATCTCTATGGTACGCAGTCTTCATTCCATATAAATATATAGTGTTCTCTCGTGGAGCCCATAAAGGACCCACTAGAAAATTTTCACTCCCTAAACGGAAAGGTATGTGCGGTATAAGACGTTTTCACATCAATAATTCTAATGATGAGGAGCCTAGAGCAATGAGCCGAATCGGACGATGAGCCGAATAATCGGACGTTGAGCCGAAGAGCCGACAGGACAACTGGACACGCAATGCTGCCAACTGTCTTGAGTCAAACTTTTTTCTTACAACCAAGTATATTATTCATTTATTAGTATATTATGAAAAAAGGCGAAGAAATGCAAGATCACTGCAATTTCTCTTTTATCCCGACCGTCGGAACACAATTACGGCTAGCGTATGTGTTCTATGCATAGTGGTACTTTTAGTGAATTGCTACCAGCAAATAGTATCATTATGAAAGCTAGTTTGACTTTTTTAACGATCTTGTGCAGGGTTTCTGAACGAAATAAATATCAATATTTATTTCGTACAGAGATGTGTTTACTCCAAGGCTTAATCGTCTATGTTTTTTATCATCTAATACTAAATAATATTTCCATACTTAATACTAAACACAAGTATTTATACTTGGAAATGATAAACAGGATTATCATTATTTGCTTTACATCTCATCATTTGAAAAATAAAAATATCTTTGGAAATTGTGTTTCAACAATAAGCAGCATGACAGTTGAATTTAAAAAAAATGTTTTTAATGACCAATTGTACATTTGTCATATACAACAGAACTGTATGTTAACAAACGAGAACTTTATCTGTGAATAAAACGTATTCGTATGACATCTCGGGCCTATTATTTCCATAAGATCTTTTGTAATCTATTTTAAATCAAGGTTTTCCCTAGAAATACTCGTCAAATAACAAAAATAAGGCTAGCACTCTCTTGAAATGGTAAAAAATACGCAAACGCAGAAGTTCACTGTATTTTAGGTCCTATATAAAACTAAGGTTTATGAACTGTTTACAAGGAAACTTTTATAAAATTAACATGGAGAATCCAACGAAATGATAAGTGTTTAAAAAAGTTTTCTAAATTGTGATGATTTTAATTGCGATTGAATTAATTCGGTGCACTATAGTTGTTGAAATATCGATAAAAACACTGCGTAAAATTGACTATTTCCAATCGAAAATCATATCTAGGTTTGGATTATGTACTACAACCAAAAAGTATTATATCGAGGTATAAATTATATGCCTGGCTCTCTAGATATCTGCCTGATCAACCTGAATATTTACAATCCTAGATAGCTTCCCTTCAAAAAATACGCCCCCCTTCCCTCCTTCTAATAACTCTTATAAGATGATCATAAAACACCTTTTCCAATCATTTTTTTCCATGTTTTTTCCACATATATATTTTATCATGTACTTAAAACTCTGATAAAACATTGCGCAGCCTCATGAGTCCCCATGAAATCTGTATTTATAGCCGAATAAAGTGAAGTCGGTTCCAATACCACGAACCATTAGCACGAAAGGCGAGAGAAAAGAGCGAGGGATACCGAACATCGTGGAAGAAAGGCTGAAGAAAAGGGTTTCCACCAAGACATAATGGGGTAGCGATAGAGGCGGTGCTGTTTATTTTTTAAGTGTACTTCTGTTCTAAATCTCTACTCAAATGAAAAGCCGTGATATGAGTGCATGCCATCAATTGGGTAAGCGAGCGTCCCAAAGTCAGAACCCCTAGCACATAACAGAAGAGACTTGTGAATATTATATATACTTGCTGCATGGGTTCGGCCAAAAGGGCCAAATGAACGAACTGCAGCAGCAACAAGGAAGATTGAATGAAGTCGGGTCTCGAACGGACGAATGTACAGGTTATAGATGTAATATAATATAAGCCTAGGGCTCTCGGGAGGGAATGAGTGAAGACTGCAGTGACTGGAGAGCAGAAAAAAAATGAATACGAAGAAAGGGAAGAAGCCAAAAGCCGGTAAAAGATTTGATAGCATGCAAGTATAAGCATATTTGGCCGAGCTCAGCGAGGACGGAAGAATGAACGAAGACGACAGGTACCTGCAGTATATATCCTGTGATTATATAGTATATATCAGAAGAATGAGTGACGTCTGCGGCAAGCGAAAATATTTTCGTGTGACTCGATTAGCCGGCAGAGGTCGTGTGTATTATACTCTTCATCCCATTTTTCATTATCTCCCCTTCTGTCCAAACAGCGATGCACAAATATACGCCGTAGAATGGCTCCCGAGGCAACGTAGTGCGGTACGTATGCGTGCAGTCCCACAATGCACCAAGCTGTACATATATACAGAGATATCCGTCTGTCAACTTCCCGGGGGACAAGCCGCATTAGTCGCCCTCCTCCCCGGGGGGGAATCTTTCTCATGGCTCCCCCACTCTCTCGCTGTCCACGTGAAACGCACTAGAAAAAGTGCAGCGGCTCTTTTCTGTTACACATTTCTAAGTTAGCCTCTCTTTCTCTCTCTCCCTCTCTCTCTCTCTCTCTCTCTCTCTCTCTCTCTCTCTCTCTCTCTCTCTCTCTCTCTCTCTGTTTTCCTTCCTTCCCTGTTGACCCCCTTCATTTTTTCTTTGCTTCAGCGTCTACAGGTACCTATGCGCCAACCGTATCTTCTAGTAGGACATCAGAAAGGAAAAGCCATACCCGTTGGTGCAACGATGAGAACCGATAGATATATAGGGATTAAGTTTGCGGAAAGCACGAGCTACAAGTAGAAGTAAAGTAGTATAGTCTTACTGTTTCCCTGGCTTTGATTTACAGTCGCAGACATGCTGACGCAGACATATTTATACTCACACGACACTTGGGAATTATGATGGATGTTGATGGGCAGGTGTATATAACGCGTCCGTTTCTTTCGTTGAAAGGATAACGTATCGATCGATGTTTAAAAATGATACCGGTAAAGCTATGAGCTCTTTTTGACCTGTTCGGACGGGCGGTGTTCCCGACTTCTTGTAGGGTAAATTCGAAGAACATTAACTATTTTTTGTTTGCTTCATTTTTGATAAGAGTTTTTACGAAAAATATGTATTGTCTTGACACAGGATCGCTTCCGACTCTGAACGTTCGCTTGCTGTTAGTACAAAAATTGGTAAAGGTTGTCAAGAAAGCGATGAGAAACGCTTGTAATAAAAGTGCGTTTTGACCAAATGTCTGTAACCGAGAGAAAGGCCTTATTTGATTGATCGTGATGCGGTCTTCATAACGGTTCAAAGCTATTATGTTTACACACTTCCGTTAAGCAAAAATAGTGATACAAGGAAACAAACGAAAGTGTACACAATTAATAAAAATAAGTAGATAACAATAGGTGGAACATCAGCTGGATGAGACGACGGTTCTCTCCTGGCTGGAAACGATCGTATTAAGGTATATGGATGATATGGATCCACTAGAAGAATCAGGTCTGGATCAATTGCGTTCGCAGTTTTCGATACCTTCTGTATCCAATAATGGAGAATATATCATGTGACACCTATACTTATAGGTATCTTAAGGTAAAGGATTGATTGTTTCGTGACTGAAGCCTTTTTATTCGTTACGTGATTGGCTGAAACTGACCAAGAGCGAGTAAATTCGAAAATGAGTTTTTGGAAAATAAATAAAAGTAAATTAAATTCGTAGGTTAAGTGACGATTGAAACTACATACGATAAGGAAGTTAAACATTTGATATCTCTTTAGAAATCATAAAAATGAATATGTTTGATCAAGTTTTGGGGGTTGGCGCGCAGAGCGCGCAGGGGGCGTGGACCCTAGTTTATTGAAACGTATGTATGTATACATGCATATAGTAACATCTGTATGAGACTACACTATAGGCTAGTCTGCTGAATCCATTTTCTCATATATATATATATATATATATATAGATGGCAATAAATTAATCATCAAATCCGCAATCAAAACTTAATTATTATATCAGCAGTCCAGGAAAGTAACAAGAATTAAGAATGAACATTTATTATAAAATCAAAGTTATTATTTGCTCGTTGGACTTCTCACGCTATAGACATAAGTTGTAAAGTAGCAATAAGAGCCATTTAAGAAAAAATACTTTTTCTATCTTATGGTTTTTTGATTGAAAATGACAATGTAATATTTGATCATTACGCGGAAAGTATTGAAATAAGATCGAGTTTAGGTTCTTTTATCAATAATGCTACTGTTTGGTTTCATTGGGCAAATATAAAGAATATTATTAATGAACAACATTATGACAAACTAATGTGTGAAAGCTAATAGTAAGGTTTTCATTTCAATCAAACGATATACGATTATTGCTTTAAAAAATGTTTTACAATCTAATTTTTGTGTCCGTGTCTTTTATTCATTAGATTAGTATTTATCTGTACTTCGTTTACATGTATTAATAATATAATTTGTTTGCTCACCTGTTTCATAACCTCTAAATATTTGTACTACAGGACATGAGATAGTGTACACGAGATACGGTGTACAGATCTAGTTTGGAACCATTATTGATTCATTGCCTGGAGGGTCAGTAGCCTGGATCCATTATTGATCCAAAACTACGAACACAATTGATCCAGACTTGATCCAGTATATGGATCCAGAATGAATTAATATTTTAGGATTATTTCCATCTGGGCTGTGTGTTAATGTGTATATGCCAAGTGATGAAAGCGAAGATAAAGAGGACAGAGAGACGGAGGAGCCATATCTAATCTGCTACACATTTAGTCAATTTTTTTAGGGCTCCCTCGCTAATTGGTCGCTCACTCTGCTCCGATAGCGATACCTTTGACTGATTATGCTCTCTCTCTCTCTCTCTCTCTCTCTCTCTCTCTCTCTCTCTCTCTCTCTCTCTCCCCCGAGTGTATCCATATAGCCATGCTGCACCCCCATCTTTTTTCTCTGTCTCTCTTAAATTTTATTCTGTTTCGTACATGTCTCGATAAAGTTTTATTTTAGAACCGATTTGTGTGTCGTAAGCATGTTTACATCGGGGAGTTGCTCGGGCGCAACGTAGAAAGCTTTCAAGATTATTTTTGGTTTTGTTTCGTTTTCGAAGTATCGCGCAATAGGATGCCTACTCGTGGGATAGTTAATATCCAACAGACGAGACAAAAAAAAAGATGAAAATGTGACGGTCATTGAAAAAAAGAGGAAGAAAAAGAAAATAAAAAAATTCAGCCCGTTGTAAAATGACACAAAGGGGTGAGCTGTTTGCACGTCAAGGCAGTAAATTAATGTTGAAAGCAATCGAGCGGGTCGTAAATCAGGGAACAAGCTGCAGCAAATGCGCCACAACGCATGCGAGGAGGAGGAGGAAAAGGAGGAGAACGGTACCAGGGACAGTGTCAGAGGGTAGCCGCAATAAATTCTCGAATATTATCAACGCAGTAAAACGCTGGAGCCCCACTCCCCGATACTTTGAAACGCCAGTTTTCCTGTTCTTGCGTGCAGTCTATAGACCGTGCCATTCGTGTCACAAAAGTTAGGACCACGCAATGGAAAGGATAGGGGTGGGGAGTGCTGCTGCCGGGGGTAAGGATTGAGCTATATGTATCGGGCATAAAAAATGGCACGAGTGCAAACAAGCTTGTCGAGGGATGGAGGGAAGTGGTGAAAAAAAGAAGGCATCCCCGAAATAAGTCTATCGCAGGAATCGTTCCTGAATGGACGCTGAACGAAGGAGAGGGAACGAGATACTGAAAGCCAAGTTGGGAAAGGAAAAATACATGCCGAGACGAGACGAATCGGCACCGGCGTGCGGGCGTTACGACAGTGCTGTATATTATAGAACCATAGATTTCTTGGTTGGTATGTTACTATGTACAGATGCGTTATGCACCAATACACAACCAATTCGCAATATATAACAGTCACTCTAGAGTATAAGAAAAGGACCGCCAGCGGTGTACCTCGTAGACACAAACACTTATACACCTACAATAACCACCAGTCCACATACCCGTGCTGAAGACACGGCGGGTATCGGTTTGAGTATGCACACAATATTATATTGTATGCGACAGCAGCACCGGTGGGTTGACGCGCAAATTGGTCGTGGCGGCTTTTCACGGGCCGAACGAGATATATGACCGCAGTGGTACTTAAGGATGAGTCCCGCCGGGAGAGCGACCGTCCGTGAGGCAGGGCCCCGTGATTTACCATCTCATAACCCACAACGTGTCAAACGCCGGCCCAGCTGTAGAGTAAGGAAGCAGCTACAGCGAGAAACGAACGGAACGAATGCTGCTGCTGCTGTCGCTGCGGAACTGCGGAACTTGGGTACAGACGAGCGTGCAGCCATGCACGCGGTGCGGCTAGCTGTCGCTCCGGGGTGACGACAGGCGACAGCACCACGAACGTGCAGCCGACCTGTCCTGCGCTACTTGCGGCTCCCTCTGGCCTCGTGTGCATAGGTACCCCCCCCCTCCTTTGCATAGATCTTTGTCCCCCCATCAGTTGTCTTCTGCTAGGATAGGACTACTGCTTCTTTCTGCATATCCCACCGGCGGCGTTCTAACCGCCGGGAGGTGCATCATGCGTCATCGCGACTGTGTGCCTTCTTTCGGGAGTGCAAAGAAAGAGAGAGAGAGAGAGAGCGGGTGACTTTGAGCGTGCCGCCTGGAAAACCAACGTCTCCCGCTGACGCCCGCTGCGCACAATGCCGAGATGAGAAGGTTGTGACAGCGAGTGACACCGGCGTTGGTGGTGCGGTTGGCGCCACGTCGCGCCGGGGTTGCTACCAGGCGCGCAGAGCGCCCCCCCTGCGCTTTCCTGCTCGCCCGTCCCTTCGTCTTCTCCTCGGCTCTCTTTAACCCAGCTACTTTTGTCGCTGTATACCTTTCCGACTAGCCGCATCCGGTGGTGGGTATGTATAATACCCATTGTATATAGCACACCTACAATATATCTACTCAAGCGGTGTAGGTATGTGGGTGTTTCTCGAGGAGACGATGTGCAAAAGGAGGCACGAGCGAGCGAGCGCTGCGGTGGCGATCGGACCCCAAGATCGGCCACGACTGTAGTTGTCCCTGCGAGGGGGCAGCCCTGCGCTCTTTTCCTCTGTAGCAGCGGCCGCTCTTATTTATGGGGCGTTTAGCGCTTAGAGTCTTGATGCCGACGCGCCACTCTCTTCTTCTCTCTGCGTGCGGTGTGATATTTTTTTCGTTTTTCGACACTTTTTGGAACTTGCCGCGACAAGAATTCTGGAACATCTTCCTTTTTCTCCCTCTTCCTTACCCTAAATACATGGGGTCCCCCTGACTTTCTCCCTCCCCGCTACGAGCTGCGACCGCTCGCTTTTGTTGATCTATTTCTTCTCCCGCTGGTGATTCGGGTGGTCCAGTCCATGAGAACCGATCCGAATCGCTGATTAGACGAGCAGCACCCATACACACGTACACAATACACCCATAGTTGGACGATTTTTATTTCGCCGAGAGTTCCATTAGCATTTAATGGCGAAAAGAGCACCCGGGGAAATACCTAAAGTTGGGTTATTGGGTATCGATCTCGTGGGAGCTGTGATGTTGACGGCTTGGCTCGCTGGGCGGCCGCGTGTTTTGCCTTTGTTCGCCTTACACGTACGGCTGCTGCAGCCCATTGTTGCGTCACTATGCATGTACTATATAACTACATGGATGATGAAAAATGATGATTTGCTAAATTTTTATTTGTTCGGATATCCGTTGTACTGGGCAGTCTGTTCTACAGCTGTGGGAGATAAAGTTTTTTTGCATCCTGGTTGATCTCAAAACAGCGTGTGGGATTCAGTGTTTTTAAAATTTAATTTGAAATGAGTAACGATGATTCCTAACGGTCAAACGATATCCGGATGAGCAAGCAAAAGTGTCCCACCTAGTGGCCAGCAGTGGAACCTCTGAGAAGTAGACAAAATTCTTGATATGATTGGTCATTGAAACTTTTGATAGCCTGGATAGCCAATAAAATTTAGGGATACATTAACTAAGCTATCTTTGTCGTCTGCTTGTCTACTTTTCAGCTGTGTTTACAGCGCCCTCAAGCGGGCCTTGGTCATCTGGATCATATAACGATGATAACAATATATTAAACTTAATTCTTCATTACACGACTATTAATTACTATGAATATTTTTACCGCGATATAAATCTTGCAATATCATTCCGACAACTACTTCAACCCCTGAATCGCAACGATAGTCCAAGTTTCGTTTGCCCTTTAACAATCGAACGACCACCCTTCACCATACTATAAACTTACGATTTGCAATCACGTGATGATAAAACCTTGAGAAAAAAAGGCAAACGAATAAAAAGCTTTTGAAACAATGAGGTATCGTGCATAACAAAACAAGGTGGAAATCAATTAGCGCGGCACGAATGAGACGAGAGAAGAGCTAGCACCTCAACTCACGGAAAAAGTGCACGCAACACTGTATGCAGAAGAGAAGGAGCACTGCTCGAGGAATTCGTCGAGCAAAGTAAAGAAATACCCGAAGAACCCGTGGGTACACAAGTACAACCATAAAACGAACGGTCCCAAGGTGCAGCTTTTTCTTACGGGCGAGTATACCCATAAGCCAGAAAACTCATCCTCGCCCCTCCTCCTCCACTTTTCTTTCTCGCATATACGTGTATACACACTGTCTGCACTATCTATATTACCCGGCATATGTCGGCCTCGTTAGCGCCTACGCTGTACGGCCATGCAGCTCTCTATCGCGCCGTGTAAGTCGTGTTCTCTTATTCTTTTCTCCTGCTAATGGGGCCTGTGTATTTACCATAACCCCCCCCTTCTCTCACTGTCCTTCTCACCTCGTCGAGGGACAAGTGCATCGCGCGCGTCAGCAGCCTGCACAGCGAACGTGAGAAACGAAGGCTCGATTCTATATATATTTTGGATGCTGCATGGATACTGACTTGATACCTACACGCGTATCCATCAGCTTGTGCCGAGCTGTATTCGTACACTAGCGGTATCTTAATTCGGAAACCGCGAAAATTAAATGTTTTAACTATTTATTATGTAAAAAAAACCATAATTCCAAAATAAACAATTATAACTTTCCTAACTAATTTTTGTGTCACAGATGTAATTGTGGAATCGTTACCCTATCGTTAGAGTTGTTACTTTTATTTTTGTGTTATAAATAAATACCAGCATTTGAATTTCGCGGTTTCCGAATTAAGATACCGCTCGTGTACGTAAGGCTGCAGTCACATGGTCCGAAATAGAGCTCCGCAATACACCGTCCGCAATAGAAAGAGACAATCAGAGCTATTGCGGACATTTCTATTTCGGAGAGTCAAAGTTCTCTATGGTCACATGAGCAGAAAAGACCGATCCGCAACTCATTTAGGCCCGTGAGTGCGAGTGAGAAAGATACACCTCGATCCTCTCACTCGCACTCACGGGCCTGAATGGGTTGCGGATCGGTCTTTCCTGCTCATGTGACCATAGAGAACTTTGACTCTCCGAAATAGAAACGACCGCAATAGCTCTGATTGGCTCTTTCTATTGCGGACGGTCTATTGCGGAGCTCTATTTCGGACCATGTGACTGCAGCCTAAGCGTATAGGCACTATAACGATGCTGTATTTGTGACCGTTTTCCTTGCCCATAAAATTAATACCTGTAACCTGTTGTGCGATTGAGCAATAGGGCCCGCGAAAGAAAATCACATCCAAAGGACAATTAAAGGACTTTGATTAAAAAAGTGCATGGTTTTGCAACAAATCCTAACGATATTCCCATTATCTCAGCCACGTCGCGTTACTCCCACAACATTTACCATTATCGCTCGGAAAATGAGCCCCGGGATTCTGAAACGTCAACACATTCAGAAGCAGAGTTCAGTTTCTTAAGAATAATCTTCTTGACTTTCTGCTTTGGCCGACCGTAACAAGCTCATTCTGTGGAGCCCCCTGCGTAGCTCGAGCCACTGATTTTCCCTTCGGAAGTCACGATCAGCTCGACGATGGAACGATTACCATTTAAATTTCTACAGTTGACGCGTAAAAATTACCCACTACTTACGAGTAAAGAAATCAGCCGAGAATCAGGTTTCATCCAACGTCCGCGGCATGGTGCACGCAGAGTTTGTGTATTGAACTTGCGTAAGTCTCCCATGTCACGTACGTCAGAGGGGAAAACTATACTTACACCGAACATTGCCCCCCCCCCCCTTCCACAAAAGGAGAAAAGTTTAGACGCAGACACGGCGTTAATAAAGATTATACGTGCTTTTTCATTACAACACGCAGCCGTGATTATAGATTGCAGCGCGCGCCATAAAGTTTCTCTGAGAAAATATACCGCGCGCAAGCCTGTTTGCATCGAACTCTTCGTATAGTGAACCTGCCTGTGGTTTCAATTATTTATCAAAGATATTTAGTAGACGTCTCCTCGCACCCGTCGCTTATATTATACGTGTATATGCACGCTCGATAGGCCTGACTGAATACTGATGAGCTATTATAACGTGGAGAAAAAATATATATGCTCAACTATACGTACATACACTGAATGTTTGGAGCCCCAATTATCGGATGATAATGAACGAGCAGTTCGTCGGAGGAACGCGTCCGTGGCAATCAAACACTTACAGTGATCTACAACAGACTGTAGTAATAAAATTATATTCGTGCCAATATGGCACAACACTGTCGGCAAAACTAGTTTCAAGTGTATATAACGTCCAGAATGTGTATACGCATATTAGCGGGAAAAACTTTCGCGTACCTAAAGACATGATATGGCAAGAATAGCGAAAATCACTTAAAATCCATTTACCTACGCGTATACAGTGTACATGCACACATTAACTCAGCGTCAAGCAGAACGACTTCAATCAAGATCATCGAGCTATCAAATGTTTATGCTTTCCTAGTGGAAGCTCGAACCGTTCAATAATTCCACACTAATTTCCTGTTTGTTATAATACATAAAGGTTTATTTATGTGTAGGCACGTGAGTACATTATTCACGGCCGATTGTTTGGCGTCTCCTGATTGGCAGCAACAACAAATTTCAGGCGACGTCTTAATATCCGAGCTATCCGGTATGTGTGTAACAACATATAATTTACATGCATTAGAGAGTGCTTGGTATCAACCAAATGCATCATGGAATGGAGCAGCCAGTAGGTATGCTATGACGGTACTAGGCCATGCTGGTTCTAGGCCAACTTCCCCCAGCGCCATCTGTTGGTCCTAGCCCCCTCCAGTGCCATCTGTCAGCCAAGTAAATTTACTAGTGCCATCTGTTTCCAGCTCGTGCTGTTGGACGAGCAGATTTTTACCCCCACCAGCGCGCGTGTATACCCCCACCAGCTCGTGCAAATTTTTTACCCCCTCCAGGCTGCCGAGAGTGCGGACCGTTAAGACATTTTTAAGGAATTTTTAGTATGCCTAAGGACCTGAAAAGGATTTACGGTATGCTTAATATTTTAAGAAATTATCTGCGAGCACTAAAAGGATTACATCCGCTGCTGCGGATCTGGGGAGCGGCTTCGAGAGCTAAGTGTTTCAAATTTACATAATATTAGTATGTACTTAGTGTCTAGGTGTACCAGGTGCCTGGTCGCGCAGTCGGTAGCACGACTGCCTGTCACCCGGGAGGACACGGTTCGAGACCGGTGTCCGGGTAAATTTTTCAATGTTTCTAAATATTTGTCTGACGTGAGCAAGTCATAAAATGACTCTTACGGATTTTTGAAGTAGAAATTCGAATTTTAAAAAACAAAATAAGAAAATTAAGCTAAAAATTTAAAGATGGCCCTGAAAAGGGCCGATGACGAGCGCACCGGCGCGCGCAACTTATGGCTACTCCGCATCGTGCATGGTGGGGGTACTTTTTCGGAGTAGCTACTCTAGAAACCAATATAAGGGGGCTCTATCGCGCACCAGGCGCATTCGAGAGCGGCTCGGCTGCACTTGCTCATCACGCAACGGTGAACAAGACAGCAGCTGCAACGAAAATTCGCTCGTCGCGCAATGGC
>JAPYYV010006089.1:0-14686 GCA_030522625.1 Copidosoma aretas | reverse complement strand
TTTAAAATTACACACACACATACGTCAAATTAAAAATAATATTAATATTTGTTTATTAGTTTGACTGTAAGACCGATATAAATATCTGTCTTCTTTCAAAATTTACAGTCGACAAAAGTATTATTGATGTTTAAATAATTATAAAACTTTCATTATTACAAAAACAATGTAGCATTTTTTTTATCATTGCAGAAAATTTATGATTCATTTATAAATATGACTGCGTTAAACAATAACATTTCAAAATTCTTACTTAATGTTATTGAAGGAAAAAGATGTATTTCTTTATTTATTATACAATATTTAGTATACAGTTTCATACATCCTGTTACATTTCCGTCTCTTTCGTCATACATACATAAAATTAGTATTCCCTTCATTGTAAATATCAAGTTTTTCTTGTAATATTTGAATAGATCCCTTTTGTGAATCTTTTTATTATCTTTTAATCCTATATTTTTGACAGAGCTCACAGTTAAGCAATTTTTTTTTTTTTCTACTGCAACACCTCCTGTATAGTTATATATTCTTTAAGTGTCTACATCCTCTATAAATAGACTCAACTGTACAGAGTTTAATGTGCACCCTTTTTCTATCTTTTTTAGTGTTGTGCAAAAATTTATTAGTCCCTGGGCTATTGGTAACTGTCTTTTGTGCACAAATAGATTATTTTAAACATTTTTAATTTATATACCTAGCCCAATTCTCTCTATTTCTACTCAAGAAATTTCTCTATTGATCGTCTTAAATATTGGTTTGAAGGCTTCAAACAAATTGTATAATTTATTACTTCTTTTCTTTAGTTTGTGTTCAATTAAAATTTTTCGTACTTAAATATGGACCCTTGCTCTTCTTTTGTCTTTAAAGCCAGCCTGACTCTCCCTAATAGTTTTAATTTATCTACTTATTTATTCCTTTTTTTAGCAATTACGGATAATATGTTGAATACTATATTCAATAACGCAGCTTGTATATAGTTTCTGATATCCTTCTTCTTCTTCACAGCCTTCTAAAATTCAGTCGATTCTTGCTACTGCCCACCTTTGGATTATTTGTTTTTCTGTTCCTAGCCGATTAGGTATGTTTGCTAACTTAATTATCTAAATTATTAGCAGATTTTTAAAACATTTCTCTAAAATGCTGTCGACTTCTGCGGCCTTTCCGTTAACTGTTTTTCTTAGAACTTTCTATAATTTAATGATCAACAAAGCCTTAAAAAAATTTTCCTGGTCTTCTCTTAATTCCTATACTTTTTGTTTCTGTTTTCCGTAAAACATGCCTAATTGTTGGTGCCCCACAAATTTTTTAAATAATTTTCTCATTGCTCTTTGTTTTCTCCCATGCTTGTTTTCTTTGGTATGAATTTTCCAATTTTATTCCAGAGCTAATTGAAATTTTCTCTTCACGATACTTTGCTTAGTCAATCATCGGCTTTCTTAATAATACTACGAGAAGAACAAGGGTCTATATTTTGGTACGAAAAATTTTAATTGAAAAAAAACTAGAGAATGAAAGTAATAAATTATACAATTTGTTTGTCGCCTTCAAACCAGCATTTAAGACGATCGATGGAGAAATTTCTTGAGTAGAATTAGAGAGAATTGAGCTAGGTATATGAATATTAAGAATGTTCAAAATAATCTATGTGTGCACAAAAAACAGTTTCTAATAGCCCAGGGATTAACAAATTTATGGACAACACTAAAAAAGATAGAGCAAGGGTGCATATTGAACTCTGTATAGTTTAGTCTATTTATAGAGGATGTAGACACTTAAAAAATGTAGAACTGTACAAGAAGTGTTACAGTAGAAAAAAAATAAATTGCTTATCTGTGAGCTCAGTCAAAAATATAGGATTAGAAGATGATGCAAAGATTTACAAAAGGGATCTATTAAAATATTACAAGAAAAACTTGACATTTACAATAAAGGAAAAACTAATGTTATATATATATATGACGAAATAGACGGAAATGTAATAGGATGTATGAAACTGTATATTAAATATTGTATGTAAAATAAAGAAATACATATTTCTCTTTCGAAAACATTAAGTAACAATTTCGAAATGTTATCGTTTTATGCAGCAATATTCATTATTGAATTATAAATTTTTAGCAATGACCAAAACGAATGCTACATTGTTTTTGTAATAATGAGAGTTTTATAATTAATATATACGTATACGTGTGTGTCAATACTAAGCTGAAATACCGGTAATAGAATTTTTAGTTTTAAGATAGTAATAATTGTTTTCTAAATCTGTGAACTTAGTACATATATCGACTATATTTAGTCCATTGATTTGGCGTTTATTTGATAACAGTTTATAATCTAACAAAGTACATAATAAAGCTACGTATTTATGTTTTACATAATTGTCATTTAAAATAACGACAAATGAAAACCACATCAAACTTTAATAGTCTTATGTGTTATAACTTGTGTAATATACTGTTGGATCATATTTCTTAAATTTTTAAGCAAATGCTTATGTAATTTTTTTTTATATTCATGTGTGTACCCATGTACGTACCAAAAAAAAAATTTTTGTATTAGATACTTAGACATAAAAATAAAAATAATGAAATCTAGGGGTTGGCAAGCGGAGTTTACAGGGGGCAAAGACCCTCTAGAATACATATGTACACTTACAGACATGCACCCTTGCTCTACCTTTTTTAGTGTTGTGCATAAATTTGTCAGACCCTGGGCTATTAGTGACTGTTTTTTGTGCACAAATAAATTATTTAAAACATTCTTAATATTTATGTACCTAGCCCAGCTCTCTCTAATTCGACTCAAGAAATTTCTCTATCGATCGTCTTGAATGCTGTTTGAAGGCTGCTAACAAATTTTATAATTTATCACTTCCTTTCTTTAGTTTGTTTTCAATTAAACTTTTTCGTACTGAAATATGGACCCTTGTTCTTCTTTCGTTTTTGAAGCTAGCCTGACTCTCTTTTATGGTTTTACATTTCTCTACTTATTAAATCCCTCTTCAAGCAATTATAGCTGATATGTTAAATACTATATTTAATAACGCAACTGATTTGTAGTTTAGGATATACTTCTGCTTCACAGCCTTTTAAATTCGGTGGATTCTTGCCATTTTCTACCCTTCAATTATTTATGTTTCTGTTCCTAACCAATTAGGTATGTTTGCTGACTGAATCATCTAAAATATGCGCAGATTTTAAAACTATCCCCCAAGAATGCCGTAGTCTTCTGCGGCCTTTTTGTTATCTATTTTCCTTAGAACTTATAATATTTTGATGGTCAAAATCGCTTTGCAAAAATTTTTCTGGTCTTCGCTATTGATTCCAATATTTTTTGTCTTCGTTTCTCGCATAACATGCCTAATTGTGGTTGCCTAACAAATTTTTTGAATAATTTTTTCATTGCTCTTTGTTTTCTCCCATGCTTATTTTCTTTGGTATAAATTTTCCAATCGCATTCCGAAGCTGATTGAAATTTTCGCTTCTAAATACTTTGCTTAGCTATTCATCGGCTTTTTTAATTTTTCTACCTCAAGACATTTCTTTTAACCTCTTTTTTACAGTATTACCTTTAATTTTTGTACTCTTTACAATATTTTTGACCATTTTTCGAATTTTTTTGTAATCTTCTTGGCTCCTTTATGATTCCGAGATCCTGTTCATCAATTTTACAGTTTTATCATTTTTCAAAATATATTAGTTTCAGATCCCCTGCTACCTTTGTAATCACATTTTGTCACTAGGCTTATTTTTCTTTGATCATTATTCCACCTTGGCCAATGATATGAACAAAATATTTTTCTTTTATCTCCTTTAGTATGTTTTAATACTTATATTTCTACTTTTTTCACAAATTACGATTTTTTCATGATTTTATATAGCTTTTTCTCCCTTTAGTCTTTATAACAACCTTTCTACGATTGTAAAGGTCATTGGTAGATCATAAAACTAACTTCTCCGCTGGAAAACATTTGGATACGCCCATATAGTTGACGGCTGAGTGCCATGGCTTTGGTGCTGCTACCTGCCAGTATTAGGAACAAAGAGCTCCTAAATAATCAAAAGGCAGCCTGCTATGTCTTACGGTAGACTGCAGCTCTATTAAGTCGTCAGATAGCGTATTTTGTCATAAGTGACTGCTGCTGTCCTAGTTCTAGACGGTATGTGCACCAAAAGCAAATGACTTGCGGATGTTAGTCCAACTTAACCCTAATTTCTTACAGCAACATAACACGTATACAGTAAACTCAGTTGTTATTACGAAAATAAATAGCGAAAAAGAGTTTGGTATGATTTTGACAAGTGTACCGTCTACCCCTAATCTTTGCGCAATTTCTCTTTTTTAATCAGAATATTTATTTAATTGAAGTAGATATACACTCTTTTATGTTATATATGCAGGTGCATGTACATACATGCAGCTCGCTCGGAACGTTTGGCACGCTTACAATCTAAAGCCAGGGCCACGGCTGTCACTAATGACCTAGTCTATAAACTGATAGTATTACGGAGCTGCAGTCTACCACGAGATAAAGCAGGCTGCCTCACGATTTTTAAAGAGCTGTGAGCTTCCAAAACGCCAACTGCATTGGTGGCGCTACATGCCTAAATGCTTTCCAGTGTAGCCACCACATAGAATTAAAACAGCACTTTAGTTTTTTCACATTACCTCTTATATAGTACATTACCGGCAAAATCCAAATTCAGGCAATTCTAGTCAATGCCTAGGCAAAACCCGAAATGCCTGAAATCGATCAGGTAAAACCTCAATCGCCTGAAATCGATCAGGCAAAAGTTAAAATCACATCTTTATCTTGCTTTATTTTCGGGCCTTTTTTGTGTACTATACGCAAAACCAAAATAGAGACTTACACCTATGCTAAACTAACTGTTAATCTTTTTTTGACTTGTGTTGCCTTTCTTTTCAAATTTTACTCGCTTCACAGCTATATTTACTTCTTGTATATTGCTATGCTTGGCTTTTTTTAGCTGTAGAGAAATATCAGTTGACAGCTGCTTTCGTGTACTCAATTTTCTTTTATCATTATTTAAAACAGTTTCAAGTTTTATTAAAGAATGATGTGTGTAGAGAGTGCAAGTGACTTACAAGCCTAATGGAAAGACGCTTTTTTGAAGGACATGACAAAATTAGTGCACTACGAAGCTTTTGATAAGCAGGCATGTAATAAATTAATTTAAGACATTAGAGAAGCAAAATCACAAACTACAACAAAAACATCTTACAGTATAGAAGACTACAGCGATATGATGTTTTTGAAATTGCTGGTAGTTATAAGCTTACAGCAAAGAGTATATAGAACGACATTAAATACTACGTACCGATTAAAGATGTATTTGATATCATTAAGGATGCACATATTTTATCAGGACACGGTGGCTTGGATCGTATTCTTAGTAGAACTTCAAAAAAATACGCAAATACTAAAAGAGAAACGATTTGTTCCTTTTAAAGTATGTGTGAATTTTGTCAACAAAAGTATGTCAAAAGAAAACGAGGCTTGGCGTCTAAACCAATACTACATTCAGAAATAAATAGTCGCTGCCAGATGGATTTGATTGACTATCAAACGCAAGCGAAAAAGAGAATTAAATTTGCTATGGTATATCAAGATCATTTGACAAAGTTTGTTTTTCTTCGAGCTCCTAAATCAAAAACTGCTGTAGAAATAGCATAATTTGCTTGATGTTATGATAATTCGTGCACCACTGTAAGTGCCATGATAGTCCAACGTGCTGCTATGTGTCATAAAACATACAACTTTTAATGTATATTTTTAACTGAGTTTTAAAATCTTTTTAGCACAGCTGTGAGACTCTGTTTAGGTTTTGCGTATGATATATAGCAGAAGGCACGTCAATAAAGTGAGTAAGTCGTTTTCTAAATCGTAATATATAGTAACTCAGTGCAAAAATTATATTGTTTAAGTAATATATGTATTGTTGAGTAATATATTGTTGTAAGTCGAAATAACTATCAATAAAAAAGATGTACAATCCATAGAGTTGTGACTTTAACCTTTGCCTGATCGATCTTAGGCGATTCGGATTCTACCCGATCAATTCAGGCAATACCTGAGATGCCTAGAGCTATTTTATGCAAGTCGGGTACTGCCTAATATTTTAGGCATTTAAGGTTTTACCTAGGTATTTACTAGAAATGCTTAAATTTGGGTTTCGCCGGTTACATATACATTTAGAAGCAATCTTTTTCCTTAGTTGTATAATCTTTTAAATCTCTGCTTGTATACCTATTCTTTAGCAGTAATCTCAAGTTTCAGCACGATTTCGATACTTTTTCGCCTTCACTGTCTAGACAATTATCCTTTGACTTTTTTGAACTGAAAACATTTGGTTATGTTTCTATTTTTTCATTTCCTATTCTATCATTTAAATAGCAAGTTATTAGAATACTGTCAGTGCCTTCCACTCAGTTTAGATTGTAATAAATAAATATTTCAAATAAACAATAAATTTAAGTACAAATTATTTTAATAAGAGTTATGGTTTGAAAGCTACTCTACGTATATTTAGAGATCGGTTGTATTTTATAAAAAAAATTTAAATAATAATAAAAATATTGCTTTATCAAACTAATTTATGAATGTCTCAGCTGTACGCAAAAGGTTCGATGAATCTTAAAAACCTAATGTGCCTTAGTAATTCCTCTTTGCTGTTGTAAAAATCTGCTTACTAAAGCTAATTTCACAAACATGGTATTTACCTGTATACATTTATTAGCTGTTTTTTATGAAATGGTATTTTAATATATCATTTAATCAACTCCATAAATTTTTTGGCTGTAACGAGACTAAGGAGGCATGAAGAATGGCACACAAAAATGTGCGGGGTCTCGGGACCCCTGGCAGAAGTAAAACTTCCAACTAATGTGTCATCAAACTCGGTGTTTTTATCATTTTTTAAGGTTATGTTTTGACCAGAATTTAAAAAAGATTACGTGCAGGTCTGTATTTACTTTCCAAACGTGCTACATTTTCCTGTTTTTAGCATCCTTTTCGAAATATAGCGGAAATTCTTTTTTTTAGAGGTTAGGTTGTCATATTACATCTAATAAATACCTAATGCACCAATATCGATGTATATATTGTAACAGTGCAACGCCGTTGAGCGCTTGCTGTCTACCGCAGGCCCTCAAGGGAAGAGGGGAATGCCGTGAGTCGTCTTAGTGCAGACGACGGGGAAATTAGCTTGGGCCGTGAGCGCGACAGATGTATGACGAGGGACCATGCTTTTTTTCGTGAGCGATAGATAATGCGAGAGAAAGAGTTGTGAACCCATGGTCGAACGTAAGTTGACGTCGTCAGGAGGGGGGCCTAGTAAGAAACTATCAGGAACAAGAGGGACGGGGTACGTCTCCATCGCAGCTTGCGTGTGAAACTAGCCAACTACTTGACCATCCGACGATTTTCCAAGTTTTCTGTAGAGAAGTTTATTGGTAGGGACGCCTGCAGACTTCTGTGCTTGCCCATCACAGTATGAACAGCAAATTCGTCGTAAAGGATGTGAGTCCCTCGTTTGTGTTACACAGCACATTGGTCTTATAGTATTATCCCGCGTTATCTGCCCCCGTTGACGTAGTGTACCGTTTCCAAACAACTCTGCAAACTCGATCACGTACTCATACCTACACTCACAAATATACACTTGCTTGTTGTAACGTCTATTTGTTGACTTATTATATTCACGTATTTAAGTAAATGATTGGACGCTTATTTGTGTGTGTTGTGCCGTCCATCCCGCTTCCGATACGCCAAGTAAGTCCAGAGGCTCATACCTGGGGGTAGCTAGCACGCGCAGGAGCACCGGCTACCCGATTCTCTGCGGATAAAATCCACATATTGTGCTGCGGAGTGCATCGACAAGCAGCGGCATTGTTTATATTTTAAACTCGAGCTGGCGCTGCACCGCAGCCCTCAAAATTTATTCATAGGAGTTTGAGCGAGGGAGAAAAGTTATTCTTTAGACAAAAGATTCTTTCCATATGCCGACAAGTTGTAGCCCCCGTGAGTTCGGCATAGAGGTGAATAGCTATACATGTATGTATGTGCAAGCGTACTTATAAATGTGTACGTACATAAAACTGTATCTCACGGATCTCTCGCGGCTTGTAAGTGCTGCAAGTACTTTTATCAGTGTTTAAAATTGAATTTAGTGCACTGTATTTACAAAGGGGTATTGTGGCCGGTTTTAAGAAAGAGTAGGAATTGAGTGTGGAGGCCAGGGCAAATGAAACCAAATAACACTTTGACTTAAAATAACGGTCGTGTATAATAATAAACTAAATATCACATCACTTGGTTTAATGATATAAAACAACAACCAGCTTAGTGCTTTTACAAAATATAAACTTTTATGTGATAATAAGTCGATTGCTCTTAAAGGATAGACACTTGGAAAGTTAATGTATCAGTTACACATAAGAAGGAGCAAAAAAACTAAGGGAAGAAAATGTCTTTACAGAGGTATTTACTTTGAGACTTATTGGCATATAAGCTAGTGCCATAGATTAGCTTGTGTACCCGAGCGATCGGTATGGACTGATTTCGGCAGCAGCGAGCTGCCGAGTGCCGAGCGCTAACTATACATAGAGCGCTATAATTGGTGGCCGCGCAGGGCCACTGGACGCACGTTTTTTGTCGCACAATCTTATAGTAAATTACTATTGCGTGAATAAAAAAATTGAATACCTTTAACTTATTACAAAAACTATTGTGCTGCTCAATTCATAAATCACTAAAATGTAAATTATAAAAAGGTTAGCATCATTAACTTAAACTGATGTTGAACATAGTCCCGGAGTTGATGGACATGAGTTCGCATGAATGAATGTCAAGAGTTTCACATTAATATATTACGTGAAACATTAATTGAATACTAACAATCGACGATCGGTAGAATCATACAGATGTTAACCAAGAGCGAGGGTCAATATGTAATTAACACTCAGCTTTAAATTGATCAATATGTAATTAAAACATTCCTTTAAGAAACTCGTATGAATTATAAATAATACATCACGCAAAGTTTCAACCATAAAATGCAGAAAGGTAAATAAATAAATTGCGGTTTGCATAACAATCACAATTTTCGTATAAAATTTAAAAAAAATACAATAAAATGATATTATGTTGCATCACTCGTAGAATAGAGAAATAAACCTCTTATAATGTAACAGTGATGTTTAATGTATAAGCATAGATCGGATCAGTTATAACATAAGATTTTACATTCCTCCTACTTAAGATTACAAAAACAAAACCACTACTAAGTAAATTTGGTAACACAGTTCGAAATCATCAAAATCGATTTGTAAAAAAACCAGATGTCTCCCAATTTTGGTCTTTTTTTTAGTTTTTATCAGTTAACTGTGTGCTTGATTTAAGTTATGTGACAGTATTAAATTATTCTAACCCGTGCATACATGACTGGTGCAAAACGTTAATGAATTAAATAAAAGTTTTTTTTTAGTATCTATTTTAAGATGTAGAGTTCAATTCATCAGCCAAAGTTGTAAGAGAATATGCATAAAATAATAAATATTTAAATAGTATATCTGAAACAACAACAAATTAACTGGTTGTGAGGCTGCCATGTGTGTTCGGACAAAAGTGTTTGCATAAAACAACGGGAGCAAAAAAGGTATACAAACCCAGAGGCTATGTCGGTTCAATATTAAATCAGTGAAGCTGCTTAGAAAAAGAAATCTCGCTCATAAAGAGCATTGCAAGGTGCTGGCAGATCGCTCTCGGAAAGAGCGACCTAGCTCTTGAAAAGCTGAAAGGGAGCTCACGAGAAGAAACTAGCTCACAAAGAGCGTATTTAAGGTGATTTGTATCCACTCAAACTGCATATTTACATGGAAAAACCTATTTACAATTAAATCTCTTGATAACGATGTGATTTCTTGTTCCTTTAGAAAAGTGTGCAACATAATGTTAGAACAGAGTCAGATTCCTCGCTTAGTGACTCAGTTGCTATCGTATTAGCGTTTAGAAATTGCTTATGAATCTAGTCGTGGGGATTTGGTCAGCTTAGATTTAAAAAAAAAATTGTGTATGCATTCTTATTTTTCGTGCACAAACCGACTTATCGAGTATAAAAAGGCTCCATATGATAGTTACAAAACAAGGATAAAATGATGGTCAAGGCCACATTTATGTCAAACTACATAAGGATACGACCTAAAAAGAAAATGGAGCATCACTCTGAACCCTCTTAAACAATATGCTTGTGCAAAAATTAATAAATTCGATTGGTGGATACGCAGAGTATACAAATTCAATACCGTTTACTAATAAGACAAGCTAGTATGCTGCTAAATTAATAACTAAATATGGTATTAATTGTAAATAGGTCAGCATCAGAATGATATAGTGATCTGCACGACCTCTAGGAGTTGACGGACGTGAGTTTGTAAGAATGAACTTTACGAGTTTGACATTATTATATTACGTCAAACCCAAATGAAATAATAACAATCGACGATCGGTAGAATCATGTGGATGTTGAACATGTAGTGGTATACGTGTAAGTAGGTACACTGTATGCACGTTAATAAGTTCTCTATACCACAATAAACACTTATTTTCATTAGGTAGAACTTAAGGGATTGAACATGTACTGTGCAATAAATGGTGCAATTAAATTTTAATATAATGGTAGCCTGTATTAAAAGAAATTTCGGAGGCAAGTAGATAGGCTATGCTTGTTGTGGCTGACTTCCCCCTCCCCTCTACCCTATGGTAGTAGGAAAGGGAGGTGAGCCAGTTCCCCAGTGCTACGAGCCTTTCTCTGACATCACGACTCTGGATGGCTTGGATTTTGAGCTCCCCCCTAGGGCGGTAGTGGTCAGGGGAGTTTCCGTGCTATAGCACAAGCTCTGACGTCACGATTTCGGAGCTCTAGTGCCACCCTCCTGATCCTTGATCCCCGATCGAGCGTCTGGAAGGTAAGTTGCGAGCTAGACGCACTCTCCAAAATTGTGGTACACTTGCTCTCTCTAATGTATCATTATTAATATAATTTATTATTTTCCCGTGCTAGAGCGAAAGGCTTACTCTGACCTCAGGGTCTCTTTCTCTCTCTCACCTGATATGTCCATTTCCTACATTACCACTGCGAAAGCGAACAATGCTAGTGAGGCTCTCAACTAGCCTATTGATTGCAAGACTCAGTGATGCAGAATTGTTCATTTTATGTCAGTCATGTGACGGTCATATAACAACTATAGCTGTGACAACTGTTTTCATGACACGAGTGCACGTATTTGAGACTAGCAATCTGCAATTTTCATACATGTTAAAAGTCTTATAACGGTAATAGGTACATTTATATGAACGTATGCTACGTCTGTATAGACATATATAATTATATTGTTTAATGACTATACATGACGGTCGCACGGCGGTCATATGACACGTTTCTCCCTGACGCATCATTTCGCATTGTGAAGCATCAAGCGCAACGAATGCTGCTGGATTCCAACCAAGTTAATAATATGGCAGCAAGGCACTTGGGATAACGCTTTTTCATTAAGCGGTGTATTGAATGATGCGAGCCGCTGACTCGCCTACTTTCTCGTCCCCTTATAAAACTATAAACACGTTGCGCAGCAGGTATCGACTTGCCATCCTTATATGTTATGAAATCGCCGCATAGCTTCCAGCATCTTGAGCGGAAATTACGAGTAGTTTGTGTACACAACACCGCTCACGAGTAAGCCTCATCAATACGCGTATCAAATGATGCGGGCCTTGTCGACTTAAGTGCTTAGAGACGGTGGTAAAGGTTTCTATCTCATCGCGGAGGATGTTGTCAAAGTGGGCTAGTGAGCACTTGAATTGTTTTTTAAGCGAGATATATGATTAGCAGAGCCAAAAATTAACGCGTTGTGTACGATTCTCGGCACGAGTAACACGATGCTTATACCCCTTCTACGAATTATAATAATCCAGCGTAAGGTTTATATTAGCTGGTGTATACACGTATCAAGTCATGCGAGTGGCTGGTTAAAAGCGCACCCGCAACACTATGCCAGTCCGTCTTTCTTAACAATACGCGTATCAGTTGATGTCATTTGCCGGCGCACTCTCGCTTCTTCGTCCCAGAAAACTATACACGTATGTCGGAGCTAATATTATTTCCAATACTAGCTCATTTGTTTATGAAATAAAGCAAGCACATTGCCATACGAAAAATATCAGTTATGGAGTACCAACGAATACCACTGCGTCAGCGCTATCTTATTCATGGTATTACGCTTACTCGGATGCTAAGCAGCATGAGTTGAACACGTTGCATGCATCGCTCGAGACATGAGTAACGCGATACGTTTGCTGTAACATATTGAGTCATGCGAGCCACTGGCTTATTTAATCTTCGCGCTCACAGATTTCTTATTACCAAAACACCAAGAGAGAGAGAGAGAGAAAGAGAGTTAGAAAGAGAGTCGCAGTGGGGAGAGAGGAGCTGACGTCACTTACGGTCAAGACGTGATATTGTTAGAAAATTCGGTGGATGCGAGCAGTACGTGTTCGGTTTCTAACAAAGATCCATGAATTGGTCGTTAAGTCCTTCAGGCAGCTTTCTTTTCGAAGTTATTTCCTTTATGCTATGAATACATCTTGATGTGGCTCATAAAAAGTGCATGTTTTTTTTATTTAAGCTTGTTTCTTTCTTAATCTCTGTGTCAGTGAATTTTCTAATGTTGTATTGTGCAGTGTAACTTGAGAGTCCACGTGTATTATTTAATCAATTGTTTTCTTATATTTTCTTGTTCTTGATGTTGCTCATAAAGAAAGGGTGTTTTTTTATTTATTCTTCTTTTTCTTTAATCCTCTGCGTTAGTAAATTGTGTAAAGTTATATTGTGCAGTGTAATTTTAGAATCCAAGTGTTTTATACTTAGTCCATTGTTTTTTCATATTTTCTGTTCTTGATGTAGCTTATATAAAATAAATGGTTTTTTAAGGTAGTACTGTCAGTACTCCAAATACAATTAAGATATCCATGAAACTTGACAAAATAATGATTTATATCGTAAGTACAACTGAGTTAAAATTTTTTAGAGCTAGGCTGTTTGAGAGAAAAGTAACAGACACTTGTTTTTTAGGTTAAACACGCGTGCTTATAGGAAAGAACGTATTTTGAATGATCAGACCAAAATTGCCGCTTGAATTAGGAAAAAAAAAACAGGAAAGAAAGTTAATCTTCACACTGATCGGGCTTAGCTCTTTAAAATACTAAATAATTACATATGAGAAAAGAAAAGTGAAAAAAACGAGTCAAAATACATGATACAGCAGGAAATTTCTTTAGTAAACTGTTTTTTAATTTTTTGACAGATTCTAAAGCCTTGAAAATTTATTCAAGTAGTGTCGAGATATTAACAAACAATACTTTATAAAGAAATTCCCGGGTTTAAAAACTTCCTGACTAACTTTTTCTTATTAAAATTTTGTTTGGTATGTTTGGATTTTTTTTCACTATACAAAACTATTTAAAGACCTGTAACATATACTTTAAGTAATAAAATGCAATAAGGATAAGCTATAAATTTCTTCCTATGTTTACAATAATTATTATTGAAGTTGTGGCAGTTTTAGTAAAACTTGTCATCGATTTTTGAGCAAAATCATAGGCTTGACTAGCGAGGTACTGACAGTACTATCTTAACCTTGTTCTACGATGGCTCACCACAAGGCGTGGGGGACTTTTACAGGAAAGGTATTTTTTTACCATTTTCTGCTCAGTTGCATCTCTTTTTAATTTACGCCCGGGAGGTGAATGCCATATTTTTGTTCCCTTAGTGGAAAAAAGATTTTTCCTATGATAATATATATTTTTTTGTATGTTATATCGTCATACATTCTTTTTTTTGCGGCACTCGACACTTGGGAGAAGGATTGGAGAGAGAGGAGAGGGGATAGGGGAAATTTGGTGGATTGCCTGAGTCCTGAATGGGTTTTTTCGTATGAATACCAGGCCTTACTTCGGCACAGCTTCTGCTCAAGTTATTCGCAGCGTAAGAGAGATAGTTAATCGAAACCCCGAAAATCAAACAGCGTCATAAAAGCTGCAAGAAAACGGATAATATATATTTACCAGATTATATCAATCAATAAAATACTCGCAGTAATGATTTTTAAAAATCAATTATATGTTGCCTTGGCAACCTACGATGACTTAACACCAAGTGACTCACTTATTAAGCCTTATTTCTGCATGTATTGACATTTGTATGCGATTTGGAGGAAACATCACCCCAAGCAAGACTATTCGCTGTGGTTATGTCTCCCCGCACACCATCTGCAGGACAAAGTTGCCGAAAAAACCTGGTTAAATTTGTATTGTGCTGATAAGACATCACAGCAAAATCTACGATAGTAATAATGATTAGCGTGTGCGCGAAAAAAGAGTTCCATGACATATCTTTGTATGACTGGAATATTCGATAAATACCAATCAAATCACAATATGTGTCTTTAATAGTTGTTTAAGTCAAGTCTATGTTAAGTTTTGGACATCAGGTATGTATAGGCACATTATGTTCATAGGTATATTGGACGGCATAGAGAGTAGTTCGCTTTCCTGGTGTTGTCATGCGCTGGCATAGATTTTTGTATCCTCTCTCCAGACATGCCCACAGCG
>JAPYYV010006088.1:0-14686 GCA_030522625.1 Copidosoma aretas | reverse complement strand
GTTACAAAAGAGAGTCGAAAATTGGCCAATACAACAGGAAGCACGGGGCCCGGCGGGCCAGGGGGCAATTAAGCCGGGGGGCACCGTAGGTATTATACCGCCGTACCTCGTACACTGCGCGGAGCTGCACAGAGGTAGGGCCCACCGGATGGGCGAGGGTGTATACCCTGCAGGCCTATGGGCGAGTTCTTGACAGGAGTTGCGCCCGGTGAGCACGGACAATATATATGTATACATGTATAGACAAGTGTACGCGCGCGCGGCCAGCGGACCTTGAACCTTGGACCGTCGTCTTCCGCTCGTACCCGTTGTACCATTGCCCGATGAATCTCTAATATCCGTGTGTTGTATACATGTTATCGATTTCGTGATACTCGTATAATACGCACGCTGATTGCACGTTCGAGGGAAGGAATGAAAAAAAAAAAAAAAAGCTCGAGCGTTTCATTTTTCAAGCTGATGGAGCAAGTTCTTGTCCACGCGTTCGAGGTTCGCACCGAATGTTTTGGACCACGAGATCGGTAGACTGATGCGCTTTCACGGACGCCCGTGCCGCGGTGACTTTGAATTCCCGCAAAAGTCTGAATGAAACCGCACGGGATCTCGAACAATGAGCATGATGCAGACGGGTGAAAGAGCCGTGTATATGCACGGATGATGAGTTGTTCGCGGGTATATGAGTATACATATACAAGTATGTACGATACACCGCGCACGCTCGAGCTGAAAGTGAATTCAGGAGGATCCTCGCGATCGCGAACAAAGAGTGTATACATATAATAATCTTACACGCGCATGGGAACTGGCGTGCTTCAGCGCTCGTTACTCTACTTTCCGGAGGAAGTGCTGCACGCGCGCGGGTGTCGGCCCGGCGCCGTTTTCTCTTCGCTTTGGGCTCGAGTAGCTCCATCGAGCACATCCACCCGTCGTCGTCATCGTGTACACGCGAAATAATACACACACACACACGCGCGCGCGTACATCCGCTCTTGGAACCTCCCCCCCTTATCATATACTACAGGTACATGCCTCTGCCAAGCCGCGAGCAAGAGCCCCGGAGGTACAACATCCGCAGCCGCTAATGCGTGTACATGTATGTACCCGCGTAGACTGCACCCGTTCGACTTTCCGTTTCCAAAGGACCGCGGCTACGACGAGGGGCCCCAGTCGCGATCAGTCTCGCGCGGACCCGCGCCCGATCTTCGCTGCGGATTCTTCGTTATATGATATCATCGTCCGCGCAACAATGACCAAAGGGCCTTTTTGTGACGTCGTAATTAATACATTCCAACTGCTCCGCGAACGCGGTAGTGCCGGGATGGTGCATCGAGCGAGCGTCGACGAGTGACAAAGAGTGCCGAAAGAGTGTACACGGATCAAGCACGTATACACAGCAGATATATTATGCGTCCGACCGGCAGCGTGGGCGCCAGGCCCGCGCGCCTCGGCTGCAGCGCGGCGGGCGCGTGCGACTGCATCCTCTGCCTCGAGCTGCGGGCCAGCGCCGGCTGCTGCAGCAGCAGCAGCACGACGACCGACTCGGGGATCGTGGGCTCGCCGGCGCGCTCGTCGAGCGGTCGGCCGCGGACCGCGGGGCCCCCGGTCGGCTGCAACTTCATACTCCGCCGGCCGGGGCTGGCCTTCCCCGCGAGCCGCGAGCCGACGCGCGAGTGGCAGGAGGAGGCGGCCTCGGAGCCGGACGACGAGACGGAGCCCCTGCACCGGACGGTCGTCTACTTCGGGGACACGAACCGCCGGCGCGACCGGGATCCCGCGGGGGGGGAGTCGTCGTCGTCGTCGTCGTCGGTGTTGGATAATAATGGCGCTCCGGGGGTCGTCGTCGTCAGCGTCAGGCCGGGCCGGGAGGACGTGATGAAGATCGAGCAGAGCGGCCCGCGGCGGGAGTTCAGGCCCGACTGGAGCTTCGTGCAGCAGTGGCGGCTCAAGGGGTATTTCTTACGTACAGTATTGTACACGCGAGAGAGTAGGATTAGTTGGTTTTTTTTTTTTTTTTACACTGAGAGCTCTGCGCGCGCGGGTTGGGTGTATCTCGGTATCACTCTGTACCGTGATTCGGGATTAAGACCAGCAAGGAGAATAAGAAGAGTGCGCTCGCTGCGTTGATGAACAATACAATGATTCGTACGTACAGTGGTGCAGAAATAATTTCGATTCGATGTTATGTTTAAGACCGCAGAGCGGAGCCAACAACAACCAGCTCGGGAAGGACGAGCCGACGAGCGAGGCGTCGCCGCCCCGGCCGAGGCCCATCGGGACCTCGCAGGCCCACCTGAACCTCCACGAGCTCATGGCCATGGTACCTATTATACATATCGACGGTTCGGTAAAAGAAAGAGCCAACTTAGATTTGTGGTTGATGAAAGAGCCAACTCAGATTCGGCTTGAAAAAGCAGTCAACTCGGAACGAATTTTTTTCATCAAGTTTTGTAGTGGCAGCACTGCTATTCTATACACAATATAGGTATAATGTATAAAAGCGCAATTTCGTATGAGAGAGAAGACACATATTATTGTGTATGCCGCTACAAAAATTGATGAAAAAAATTCGTTCCGGATTGGCTGCTTCTTGAACTCGAATCTGAGTTGACTGCTTTTTCAACCCGAATCTGAGTTGGCTCTTTCTTTTACCGAACCGTCGATATACTTATCAGCCAAATCTTGGTTTTCATCCCTGATGTCCATCCCCGACCTTCGATAAAACCCCTCTCGGCAAAGCCTAATCCGCGCAGTAATACACAGGTATACTTCTGGTTGGAACTAGAAACAAAAAAAATTTAATAAAAAAAAAAACAATGCCGCAGAACAGCACCGAGTGCGCGGGCAGCTCCTCCGACGAGCGCTCGTCCTCCGGCCACGCGAGCATGAAGTCCCACACGAGCGGCAGCTCCCCGGGCCGCCGGCAGCAACAACAACACCAGCTGACTCCCAACAGCGGGCCCGACAGCCACCAGCAGCGCGCGACGACCCGCCCGCACCGTTGCTCCGAGCAGCCGGTCCAATCGACGCTGCGCTCGCGGACCTCGACCTCATCGCGCTCGTACTCCTCGCTGAGCGGGGCCTCGGAGCTCAGCTCCTCCTCGGCGCCCGAGGTCGTGCCCAGTCTCACCGAGAGCGCCGACGAGTTCGTCTTCGTCGACGCGCGCAGCCGACTGGTCGAGCTGGCCCGACCGCCCTGGGGTCCCGGCGACGTCCTGAGGGCCGCCGTCGCGTCCAGAGCCGGGCCCCGGCTCGCCGGACACCAGCCGAGCCCCGAGGTGGTCTCGAGACTGTCGTACCTGATGCAGCAGCGCTGCCTCGTGAGGATCGCCCGGGAGATCAAGCGGCTGTCCCGGAATCTGGGCTACGCGGGCCGGCGCGAGGTGCAGGCGTCCCTGCGGCTGGTACTCGGGCACGGGCATATCGCCGAGTCGGCCGGCTCGGCCTGTCTGAGGGCCAGCGCCATGTACGGGCTCGCGCCCTTCAGTCCCGCCGCCGGGCAGACAATGGCCGCGAGGGCCGGGCTGCAGCTGCCGGTTGGTTGTTTACCTTCTCTCTCTCTCTCTCTCTCTCTCGACTCTGGAAACATACGCGTGTACAATAATAATAATAATAATAATAATATATCATCATCGCGTTTCGGAGAGCAGTGGGTGTGCCGTGCTCTACAAGTACACTTATGTACAACCTGTTCGGTGTACGAGGTATCATGCTATACAGCTATTTTGAGCGTCGAGGGCTCAATTTCTCCGGTTGATTTTAACCCCCCCTGTATATTGATACACGTTTCTTGAATTCGCTTTGTTCCGATGGTTTCGATAGAAAGACGATCTTTCCCAAAACGTACAAACCGGTACACACGCTCAATATTTCTTCCACGACTTTCTTTCCCGATCATCGTACGATGAAAAAGCGCGCGTCGAACGCGTATTTCGAAAATCGTACAATTACGTTGTTCATACATTTTAGAGATGATAATTCACTTCAACAGGTCGGCGCCGTCATGCGTTGGATGGTCGACGCCAGACTGGGCTGCATGGTGGACGAGCTGGCGGCCGTCTACCTGGTCGCGGCCATCGAGAGCCTGCTCGAGGAGCTCCTGCTCAGGAGCCTGCCCCACGAGTCCCAGCTGCAGCAGCTGACCGCGGCCGTGCTCGAGCGCACCGTGGCCGACGACCCGGAATTTTGCGCGCTGCTGCAGCCGTACGCGCACCTAAACGCCGGAAGGATCGGCAACGGTGACTTTTCTTACTTACATTGTTTAGTTGATTTTTAGTCTGCATTAATGTCGGATATGATTCGTAGATCGATCGGTACGCCTGTGCCTTTTTTGTTTTTTTTTTTTTTCGTTTTCGAACCATCAACGCCGCGGAAACTCAGTTGCAAATACGAGATTTTATCGTACAGTTTTTTAGACAACTTTTGTACGAAAATGTGTTTTTTTTTTTTTTTTTTTTTTTCATCAACGAGAGGAACATGGGACACCCGCGAGATTTGACATTACATTCACACAGAAGTTTAAAATCGCGGATCCCGGTTTGGTTTATCGCCAGTCAAACCCACCACAGGGTGCAAAGTGAGTGATTTACGCTGGCCACGAGGAGCGCCAAAGTTGAGCTTTACCTGTATATAGATACATAATATAGTTCACCAAAAAGACTCAAACTGCTACCCTGATCGAAGTCTCGATCCGACGAAATACCTATTTACATGCATGTGTGTAGCTAAATCCAAAACTAAAAATCACTCACCACTTGGACCACATTAGGCTCCCTGGTGCTGCCCCACTGGCCGAGCACGAGTTCCCTGGGTGGCTCGAACGGCCGCCCGTCGGTCCAGCTGGAGGCCGCGCTGCTGACGACCTGCGTCGGCTCACTGCGAGAGCTGCGCGATCTGGTGGACCGACTGACGCGGTGCAGCAGGTGTCCACTGGGCCTCAGCGACCGGGCCATGGACGCTCTATTCTACTACATGCGCTGCTCTCAGGTACCTGATATATATATACATCTCTCTCTCAGGTCTACACTGTGTGTGTGTGTGTGTGTGTGTGTGTGTGTGTGTGCACCCGATGTATGTATTATAAGTATGCGCCATTGACACCTGATTCAGCAGCTATTACGTTCACATTGCCGGGCACTGCTGCAGCTGGAGCACGGGGAGCGTCGCGGGGTCCAGGAGCTGGCGTACGAGCGGACCTACGGGCCACCGCTGGTCGAGTGGCTGCGCGTAGCCGGCGCCCACGCAGAGTACCGGCACGCCCGGTTCGTCGATCGAGATGACGTGGGCCAGGGTTCGTATTCCAACAACATTTAAACGGTCGGATGGACTTTTTAGCGCTGAGACTTGCGTTTCCTGGTGTAAGATGGATAACAGTTGCGTCGGCCGTTTGCGTGTATTGCTGACAGCTTTGGAAAGACAGTATACTATATCACTGTGTTTTTGTTACAGCCGCGAGGCTGCTCCTCGGCGTCGACTGCCCCGTCCGGCCTCTGTGGTGAGTGAACTATACATATACCTTTTATTTATCATACATGTAATTGTTTTTTACATTTTCAAACGCTTCGAAGCACATTTTTTTTTTATGCATCGTTCGAGATGGACAATTTTTAACACAATACTTGAAAAAGTAACGATGCCCATCTCTGAGATTTCTGAGAATACCGAATCAATCAATACTATTTCACCACCAACACAAGAACATAATCTTTGCCCTCCAAAAAAAAACACCATTACACTAATAGACTTGACGAATTTTTCCTACCGTAATTCACCGGCCCAATCGTTCCCAGCTCGGAGGAGACCACGGCATCGCCCGTCGACGACCCGACCGAGTACTCGCGGCGCCTGCACCTCGACTTCGGCTTCAAACTCCTGCGCAGCGGCCGTCCGGAGCTCATCCGCCAGGCAGCGCGCTTACCCGAGCCCCTCCTGCCCGACGCTCTCGACGACAGCTCCGGACTGTCCAGCCTCATGCTGGCCGTCTGCTCGGGCGACGAGGCCGCGGTGCTGGCGCTGCTGGACGCGGGCGCCGATCCCGACGCCGATAGCGCGGCTCCCGACTGCGCCGACACTCGGGGCTGGACCGCCCTGACGTTCGCCGCGCTGCTGGGCCACTGCGACATTGCGAGGCGGCTGCTCGAGAGGGGCGCGACGGTCGACGGCTGCGGGGATAGGTGCGCGGTGATGCCGATCCAAGCCGCCGCGGCCACCGGCAGGCTCGAGATGGTCGCCCTGCTCCTCGACCACGGCGGCGCCCAGCCCTTCCTCTCGACACTCTCCGACTCCGTAAGCTCATACGTTGGCCAGTTTGCGAAAATTGACAACGCGACTCGATCAACTTTCATCACCTTGGCATTATACGCGATGAAACGTTTTTTTTTGTTTTTTTTTTTTTTCTTTTGCTCCAAGTGCTGCTACTCGGGCTCGCCGGCCCAGCGCGGCTGCTACAGTGCCGTTTCCGTGGCTGCGGCTCACGGCCCGAGGGCCTGTCTGCAGCAGCTGCTGGCGCATCCCTCGAACTTCTCCGGCAGACGGGGTGGCGAGAAGGAGGTGCTCTCGCTCGAGGAGATCCTGGCCGAAGGCACGGCCACGTCCGCGCAGCAGCAGCAGGTCGAGGCCACTCCCGCGCGGCAGTTCAGCAAGGCCCAGTACAAGGTACTCCAGGAGGCCATGTACCACAGCGTCGAGAGCAGCCATTTGGGTGAGTGATCGCAAAGAGCCTCCGGCTTGGGAGAAGTTGCCCAAGTAACGATGATGACGCTCGACTGCAGATATCACAATGGACCTGAGGGGATTGGGGGTCTCGTGGACGCTGCACTGCTGGATGCAGAGCCTCGCGACGGCCCACGAGATGAGGCTGGACTCGGCCGTTGACAAGCTGCTCCAGGATTTCTGTCCGGACGACTATTCGGCGCAGTTCGTCGAGGAGTGCTTGCCCCTGCTCTTCAGTATCTTTCGGTACAACAAGGTGCGTCGGACTTTTTTTTTCGTCCTTGTTATCGGGCTTGTGCCTGCGTGCATCGAAAGGTCTAAATGATAGCACAACTGGATATCGAAACAGAAGGAGGGAACGATACTACTGCTGGCCGACATATTCAGCACGTGCTTTGGCTGGGAGCCCATAAAACCGGTAAGGGATGCGAGCCTATCGACCGCCGGTTCGAGGATCGATCCCAAGTTCGTCAACAACCCCGAGTTGAGCGACGTACAGTTCAGGGTCGAGGGCCGAGTCTTCTACGGCCACAAGATCGTCCTCGTCACCTCGTCGTCCAGGTTCAAGAGCATGTTGAGCTCGAACCTGTGCCAGGGAAATCCACCGATCGTTCAGATCAACGACATTCGCTATCACATCTTTCAGGTAAGATATAGTTTGTCATCTCTCAGCATATCCAAGCCCAGCTCGTTTCATCTATCGCCCGACCGTTCGGAAATTTTCAGCTGGTTATGGAATTTTTGTACAACGGGGGCTGCTCCAAATTGAAAATCAGTCAGAATGACGTGTTGGAGCTTATGGCGGCGGCTAATTTTTTCCAACTGGACGGATTGTTGCGGTTTTGCGAAGCCCAAAGTTCGACCGCGATTAATCTCGACAACATTGTCTCGATGTACATTCATGCCAAGGTAAGAGTTTTAAAAGTTATCGGTAGTAAACACCGACTGATTGATCGCTTGATGATTAAATATTTTTGATGTAAAAATTTCAGGTTTATAACGCATCGCAGTTGTTGGAATATTGCCAGGGCTTTTTACTACAGAATATGGTAGCTCTTCTGACGTACGACGACTCGGTAAAACGATTATTGTTTGCGAAAAAGTTTCCAAACCACGACGTTCTTAATGGTCTTTTACAGACGTTACAAACACGGATGAAAACTAAAAGACAACAGAATTAGAGAAAATTCTGTCGGTATCAATTTAAAGTTGTGATGCTGTGAAGTATTACACTGCACAATTTACTATTTGTGTTGAGCATTTTTGTCCCTGATATCAGTGAATCATTCACTTTTGTACATCTACACCTTAAATTTGAATGCATATTTATTGAACATACTTTTTGATTGAAATTCAATTTTTATTGCATCTTATTCAAGTATACAAGAACGTTTTTGTTGATTTAAATTTAGTTTTGCTAAAACTAGCTCGTAAAAAACAATAACTAGCTTAGAAACCAAATAGTGTACATATATCTTTGAAACGTTTACAAAATATTTGTATAATAATTGAATAATCGTTCAATGTTCAGCATTGTTTATTCGAAACCTTAATCGATTGTATATACAATTTTTCTTTTTTTTTTTTCTTTTTTTTCTTTTATATACGTATTTGTTACAATAGAGTTCATACAGAAGATTTTATGAAATCTGGAATGCCTAATGTTTAATATATAAATAAGTCGATTGAACTTTTAAAAAAATGGCTGTCTCAATCACAATTTGTTTTTGTTTGTATCATAAAAATCAATGCAATACAAAATAAATTGATTTTTTCCTCAACAACAACACAATTATTTAAATGTATTAGCTGACCTTTAGTTATGGCTTTCAATGCACTATTAGTAATCGTTTTTCAAATTTTTCAAACGCCATATCTAGAAGTTATATATTTAATATAAAATAGCTCCTGGCCATTTTATAAAACAATTTTATTGTAAAAAACAACTAAGCTCTAACTCTGTATAAATACTGTTTTTAATGTTCAGATGTTATGTTTATCTTATTAAAAAACATGTTTATAAACATATAAACGAAGAATATAATTAGTGAAAGATATTGATACAAGCAAGGATGGAAATGTAAAAAAATAACGTCAACTACTGTCAACAAATTTTAGGCTCTTCTACGGATATTTTTGTGAAATTGGGGGTATTCAAAAATAGCCTTTTGAACAAAGAAATTTTTTTTTCAATTTTGTCAATATCTCTCGAAAACTATATTGTCAGAGGCTTGAAGTTTAAAAATCAAACAGCTTTAAGAGCCTGTTTGTGTATTTTTGACTAAAGAATTATAATAAGGGTTTAGTTCATGCAGACACTTTATGCTATTTCAATTAAAACAAATTGCCCGAGCATAAATCAGTTGTAATAGATTGGGGGAAAATGAGCTCCAGACTACAGGTCTGGCCAATACACAAGTGAACAAAACTTGTTTCTTTTCGTTTTCTACATTTTCGACGTTTTTAATGAATTTTTCGACTCTTCGACATTTCTACAGTTTTTTACAATTCTACAGTAGAAAACCGATCACGCGCGTTTTGAAGACCCATTCCTGATGGATACAAGTAAAGTTAGAATTAGAATTGTTAACTATATTTAAAACATTTAAACTTCAACTTTTGTCAACATTCAATTCATTATAAAATTTTTTTTTTATGTTTATAAAAATTTATAAAAAATACAAATTAAAATTAAACTTATGATTTCAACAGATATTAATGATATTTATGAAATACAGATTTAAGCGCGATAAAATTAGTTCACTTTCAATTTAAATAACTATACATTATATTGTAAAATAATAGATTGTAATTTTACTCGTGTCTTCTAGATTTTGGTAGATTTTTCGCTTCATTTGTTGTGAAAAAGTTATCAATGAGAACTATTTATATTAAATTATCGAATATATCTAATTCACGAATATAAGATCAATAAGCACCTTGTATATTATCTTCTACATAATTTGAAAAAAATTTAATAAAATTTTTAAAGTAATTTCAATTTTCATTAAGATATTTTGAGCACAAGTCATTGAGACAACCAAATTTGATATATTCTCTTGTCTACAAAGATTAAGAGTGTTAACTTGATTTATTCGATAGAATGACCACTATCAAAATAGTTACAAAAAGTAAAGCTATACTAAAAATGAAACAAAAACTTTTACGAATTTTATTTTGGTGATTACTAGCCTTTATTAATTCTTGTGTCCCATTAGCAACTTGACCATGTGCGCTTTCGATATTGTTTTCAATACTGTCTGCAACACCACAATAATTTGTTTTCGATTTGTTAAAATAACTTAGGGAGTAACTGACTTTATTTCCTCGTTCGAAGATCTTGTAGTATCCCCGTGTACCCCCAAGATGACGGCCCCAATGTCGAGCACCAATGTATAGCAGCGTCTGGCTCGGTTAGTACTTACATGGGTGACCGTTCAAATCTCGCCGTTTGCCTAGAGGTTGGCTTCCGCTTTTTTTCTTCGAGGATCGATTAACTGTTTTTCTTACGTTACGGACAACGTGAGCGGGAGGTGTGCAGGAGTTTAGTTCTGGTGCTTATGCCCTTCACCTGGACATAGACACCCGGTCAGAACTTAGGGACTACACCGGGCCGTTCCGGGTTGGGTTTTTCCCAAGAGTTTTTTCTCCATCCCACAGGACTTATCATGGGCGAATGCAAAATGGTTGTTAGTCACCCCCTACCCCCTTCCATCCCTCTCCCAAGTGCTGAGTGCCCTAAGTAGTGTCTTTAAAAAGAACCGGACGTATAACGCTATAAAATAAAAAAATAAAAAAACACCGACCGAGCGAAAAAAGAGCCCCCACCAACCTCTGCTCGGTCCTTTCCCCTTGACCTCTGCATGTGCGATTGTCTTCATTTAGTTCGGAAACTTTTTTCGCTCGGTCGGTGACTGGTGTTAACACCTCTCAACTGTGGCGTTGTCCGGGGGGTATACACGGGGGTACTACAAGTAAATATCTTCGAACAAGTTCATTCGTATGATTACAATTGAACTTCACTACGTTCGTTTAATGATAAATTATTTTTCGTAAAAACTTGAACAAAACTCACTAATTGAATCTGCTTGTTGGTGAACTACAGCCCCAAGTTCCCTCATTATTTGATTGACATCTAAAATGTCACCCTCAATTCTTTTGATTCTGTCTTCTTGCTCCAAAATCAAGCCATGATCGAACTCCAGTGCTCTAGGATAAAAATTATAACAATGATCTCACTATCGTATATTTGAAATCGTGCAAAATTGTATTGAATGGTAGAATGAATTTTAGAATATTATTGTCAAAAAGCATGCTGTTATTAATTTAAACCAACCTCTGCTCAGCTCTTTGTCTTGCATCTTCTTGAATTTGGAGTAAACTTTGTTTTTCATCATCTTCTTCATCTTCATGAGTTTCTATTTTTGATGTAACAAGTATGTGCTTTTTCATTTTATCAGCAATGGACTAGAAAAACCAGTTGACAAAACAAAAAAATTAATTTCATTAAAATAAATTATTAAAAAATGAAATTAAAATTGTTTTCGAATTAAAATTTAGCCCTTTACCCTTTGCATTTCTGAATACTTTTGTAGTGCATGCTTGAATTCACTTGTAAGTTTCTCAATCTGTAACTTTTGCTCCTTATCACCCCGCCTCATCAAAAATGTCAGTCTTCCAATATCCTTGAGTGTTTGAGAAACCACTTCATTTGTGCTCAACTGTGTTTCGTGCCTTTGAAAAAAATTAATCAATTATATGTAACAAAAAAAATATTAGTACTGATTCTATTAACATCGAGTATCTCATCAACTTACACTTTATCTCTCAATGCTTGATTATCTTGATTGGTTCCAACTTGTTTATAGGCACGTTCTAGGATTCTGTAACTTGTATTGAGTTTCTGTAACTTTGCTATTATATTTTCACTGAGACTATAAAGCTCGGTGGGACTAAAACCCACATCAGGTACATCCGTTCTATGATCTGTAGATCCATAAGTTTGAGAACTGTGAGCCATTCTCTAAAACCAATTTTTTCAATTAATTAACAGTAAAATTACAAAAAAAAATATATATTGGAACATACATGGAATTCAACTTTGAAATAATAATAATAGATTCAAGGTAATCTTACTGGTGTAGATGAATAGCAGAGAGTTGGATGAAGGAACAATAACAAAAAATAAAGAATATGAAACAAACCTGCTTGGAGTTGATAAATCTGAACGACAATGAGATGACAAAGACGTGATCCAGGAAAAAGATTGGCTAAGAATGAGACGAGCCAAGCCCAGACCTCAATCTTGTGAATCTTGGAGAGCTTTAGCTGGATAAAGTGGTCCTGTGTACGTGCTGCTAAATTGCTAGAGTCGTTTTTGATGCTTTAATGGAATGAGAGTAGATAAGTTACATGTGTACATACAATGGTTCTCGACGACAGTCTCGCGCTCATTTATTATCAAGTGAACTGGACCGCTACTTATCGGCGCATTGCTGATGTGAGTAAGAATTTTGGAGTTGATGTTGCACGACGAGGAGGCACTGAGACTTAGCGGTAGGTAGGTATGTAAATATTGCACTATTCAGAACAGCAATCACGATTTCCTGGATGCTGATTTCCACAGGTTTACGCCCCAGGCCTTGTCGTGTTCATGCGATCTTCTTTTAGCCTCTTGCTCAACCTCGACAGGTAGGCACCAGGTATCTACCCTGATTTTCATACACATGCACTTTTATTCGGTCGATTCTGCTCTCGATCGGCTGCAGACACCCTCAGCCAGCCCTCTCCCTCTTTAGCTCTACTTATACCTACTACCTCACTCTCGTCAGCTCGTCAGCTGGCTCAACTCAGAACTCACTCAGCTGGTGGAAATCCGAAATCCGAGCTACATGCAAGCATATATTATATACCTGCTGTGTACATATATATACCTATCTTGGTCTCTCCTTTCCTTAGTCTCCTTATTTAAATACGGCACCGAAATAAGTATAAGTACTTTTAACTCCATTGTTCGTTCATGGCAGTCGCAATTCTTGTTAACTGCCCCGGAATACTTTTATACAACAAACTCATTGTACCTCCCAATTAATTAACAACAACAACAACAACCAGAACCAGCTAATACTCCGAGTTCTTCACCTGTTATACTAACTTACTTTTATCCTGACTTTTACAATTCAATCTTGACGTGCTGATTTTTATACCAACAATTGTACTTATTGGATCATTTGACACTTGACACCTCCAAAAATCTCACATTTTAAATCTAGTCACAATAACAATTTTTGTTAATCATACCAAAAATTCTAATTAATTTTTAAATGGCCCGCTCACAAAAACTCGAATACTTTAGGCTGCGGTCACATGGAGCACGAAATCCGCATACGGAACCCATTTGAGCCCATGAGAGTAAAAGAGAGATCTTGTCCGTGCACCTCTCTCTCACTCTCATAGGCTCAAATAGGTACCGCATGCGGATTCCGCCGTGCTCCATGGGACCGCGCCCCCTCATTCGATGAAATGAGATGTTCAAAATTTAGTGTTTATAATTTTTATATTAATTTTTCTATGTTATGCGAGGTCCCAACTATAGCTGTAACCTTTTGGGCCCGGCTCTATTGTCATTTTTTGAAAACACTCGTCTTAACTCAAATGGGATTTTTAAAAAACTTTTAAAAACTATTACGACTATGACAGACCAGCTGTTGTTACCGTGATGATTTTTTGGCAATTCTAAAGCCCTGAATCGGAATTTTTTAACGAAATTTAGTTTGGTACATGTGCACACTAGGGGCGGTATCATGTAACTTTTTTTGCTTTCGATCAGGCTTCTGGACAAACAAATTTTCGTCTTAAATATGTCAGAAAATGCATTTAAGTCGTACATAAGTCTGTCGAAACTCTTGTACAGATGAAAAGAAAGTTACATGATACCACCCCAGGGGCCTAATTCACAAAATTTGTCAACTTCATAGCATCTAAAGCATCTTGCTTGGCAGCTAAGCATGGTCGATGTTTTTAGTTTATGTAATAGTTGTTAAGTTAGTGTCGGTAAAATAAAAGCAATATGAGAACAATATGTTAGCATTATGCTTCCATTTTACTGACACTAACTACTTAACTTATACTACATAAACTAAAAACATCGACTATGATAAGCTGCTAAGCAATGCGCTAAGAAGCTGACAAATTTTGTGAATTAAGCCCCAGACATCTCCGTAGTCCGTACACTATAATATATCCATATACCCTAGTCCCCTAATTGGTAATTTATATCTTCAAGATTAAAAATGGTCAAATCCAAATGTCAAAGAATGGACCACTTGGCCCAACCAAGTGTCAAAACTAGATTCACAATTGAAACGCCTTGTACACTTTGAAAATTTTTATTGTCCTAAACTTCTAAGTATGCTAAATGATTCAGATTGTTGAAAAATACAGCTTCAAAGATTAAAAAGTTAACACATAGGCAGTGTATATAAACCGCTAAAAATTGAAATTTTGAAGGCTTCGCGAGCTTCATGAATTATTCGAGTTTTTGAGAAAACACCAATTATAAGTATAATACTTGCACGCGCACAGCACGAGAGACTGCGCCTGTTTCCACTTTCAGATGTTCTATCTATAGTCGATTGTTCCATTAATTTGTTGCTCTTTTTTGTTTTGTTTTTCCCAACTATCGAATCCGGATATTTTCAAAACAGTCCAAATTTTCGGATCTCCTTAACCTCCTTTCATTTACAAGTTAGGTACTTCAAAATTTACATTTTCAAGTTTCTGTCAAGTTGATAAAAACGAAAAAAAAATTACTTGGAAAAGCATCATACCCAACAAACATAAGCTTGTTGAAAAAAGTTGAAACGTGATTATCAGAAAATGGTAAAAAAAATAGAAAAAAAGCCCCTAAACAACAGCATGTATGTATTAATATAAATATTCTTATCTTTTCCCTTTTCCACCTGATAATCACACAAAA
>JAPYYV010006087.1:0-19471 GCA_030522625.1 Copidosoma aretas | reverse complement strand
TTTTACTACGTAACTAAATGATATTAAAAAAATTTTAATTGGACAAAAGTTACTCATTGTCAGCATCACTTTAGAGAAAGTAGGTCATAGGGAGAAACAGAATATTAGTTTATTTTAAGCTAAGTGCATACAGCTTATAAGCTGTTTGAGTTTCATAAACGTGGAAAAGGTATACAACAAGAAAATAATTATAGCTGCATTCAGTGAGCATTTAGACATTTTAACACAGTAGTAATCACAAACTCAAGTCACCTACATATAAAGACCTACTTCACTAACACTAGCTCTGGCTTAAAAGAGTATATAAAAGGAGCATTAAAAAGTTATGATGCTATCAATGCCATTTCTATACTTACAGTTCACTTTATCAAGATAAAAAATGATGAAGAAGTACAAGAAATCATATACTTTAAGTTTAAAGCCAGCCAATACATCAAACAACTGATTTAAATAAAGTGTTTAATACTAATGTGCAGTAAGCAATTGAACGAGACTTTGGAAAATTTTAAGAATGTGAGTCAGGATAGTCTCTCTATTTGATAGTGAAATTCACGGTGAACACAAACAAGTTTATTCTGATGCACAGAAGTTCTTGTATATCGCTGCCGAATGATATCCCAGATAACAACATCTGTAATGACGTACAAAGGGATGCAAATTAGTGTCTTAAATTGGCGGTTTTATCACTTTGTCCAGATGAGAAAGATTCTATACGTAAGCATGATCATGAATAATTTTTAAATAAGTCCAATTTCACAAGATATTTACTTTCTGTTGATGCCCAAGCAGATATCTGCTCTTAAAGAGCAAGATAAGATATGAATTATTCCACGCATCCTGAAGAAACATGTTAAGAATCACATTGTTTTCCTTTAGCATGTGATATCTAATGAGAAAGAGAAACATATTTATCAAAATCAAGCATGTAAATTTATGTATTCTTTCACGCTCAGTCAATAACAAATATTTAAAAACTGTTTAAGCTAGTGTTACCCTAGTTTTTAGATTGAAACAATTAAAAGTTTTTTATAAGGTAAGTTTGGCCAACTTTTTATCTTTATTTCTATTTATAGAAAAGCTTTTTATGATCTTGTAGTATTACTATATTTAATAGTAAATACGATTTGTGTTTAAGCTCTAGATGGCGCTGTGAACATATCGATAAAAATTATATTATTCAATAACTATATTCTTACACATATAAAATTTCGTCTCAAAGTATAATTTCATAAGTATTTGAAAGAACTGATTAAAAATCTTTATGTGATTCTAAAAAGTTTATATTCGCACATCTAATTTTGCGGACCACGTCTTGAAACTTTAGGATATTTATGTCAAGAAACTTTTATGTTATACAATGTTAAATTCTACAAAGGAAATGTTGACTATTTTTTTTAATGAAATGCATTAATGGAACGCAAAAAATGTATTTAATTCTTGAAGTTATAAAATAGTATCAGACTCCAAAATTACTAATTAAAATAAAAATATGACAAATCAGCGTCTTTTGTAATATATTTCCTTGCGTAACTCTTAGAGTTATGAAGTTCAGTTGCGGAGTTTGACTAACTCAACATGGCAGATCCAAAATGGTAGACCATATTGTATTGTTTGGTGAGTTTTAGGTTAAAATATCATTATATGTGCAAAATTTTGGTTTCAAGGGAAAAAGGTATCGAGTAATTTCCTGATTGAATGCGTGTTTTACAGAAAAATGTAAAGAATTATGAATATTCGTGAATTCGTGTGCAGTTACGACCCTACACAAGAAAGTAGTTTGTCTTCAAATTGTATCACAACAAAATTGTCTAAGACTGGAGATATTACATCGTAAGATAATCATATACACACACACACACACACACACACACACACACATATATATATATATATATATATATATATATATATATTGTATTGGGTACAAAGTTAAAAAGCCATAGAATGTTTGCATTGCCCACTTTAAAAATGTTGCTAGGCGTTAGTAGGCGTTGTTTTGTTGCGTAAAAATATTAGTCAGTCGAGCTTGTAACCTCGAGCTGTCTACTTCTGTTCGCTCCTCTTAATTAAGATCGGTTAGGTTTGTATAAAGTAACGTGTTTTAATTGTCACTTGCAATCGTGACAATCTTAACATCATCATTATCATCATCATTATCATCATCAGCATCATCATTAGCATGAACCCAGTAACATCGGACTAAGCAAAGAGATTAGGACTGTTGAATCTCACTATTTTTGTTAGCTTACAGGTCCTCTAAACATGTGACGAACGGGTTCTTTCAGCTAAAATGTACATCAGTAATGACTTCCGACTCCCGCTGGATGTGATAAATAAATCGGAATAAAGCACATGAAATAATATCTTATATTATACTTTAAAAACTCCGTATTGCAGGAATCGGGCAGATCAACCGATTCATGCACATGATACAAAAAAAAACAAGGTATGTGTCACTGCTCTGATAGAGTTTGATAGACTAAAGCGCAATTATGGTTTGCACACACGTCTTATTTGGCTAATACACACGGGCACAACAATAAAACGTGACCATTAGTAATACTACAGATAAATCCTCTCACCCGACCCCCCAACATCGTCGAAAATTGCCCAAAAAAAATCGATTGCAGCTAAAGCCGCTTCTTCACAGCCCCTCGGGTTTTCCTGTTTAGCCTACACATCTTATTTGGTAAAAGACAAAAGCACAACAATAAAACGTGAACATTAGTAATACAACTGATGTAACAGATAACGTAACACCTGCACGGTCGAGCGTTACGAAATAAAAATATATTATAATTTCAAGACCTACAACGAAATAAACAAAAAGACTCGCCCGCTGACACCGTCTATTAACAGAATATGTATTAACTAAAATTGTGTGCAGAGAAGTATATTGGGTTTTTAAATAAATTACATAGAATAATACCCTATATTAAACCCTATTAACACTCTATTTTAGGAATCGGGCAGAGCAACTGATTAATGCACATGATGCAAAAAAAACCAGGTGTGTGCAAACCATAATTGCGCTGTGGTCCAGCGAAGTATATCCAAGCAGTAATAGGCTAACATCTCCCAATCGAAAACCATGTTTTTTTCATACAAAATATAATAAGCAGTATATTTTCGTGTATAATACTTACTTTGTAGGTGTATTATGCTTTTGACCTTGATGTTAATAGACAAAGTTTGCTGGATAGCACATGCTTTTGACAAGGGAGAGAACAAAATCGATTTTAGGGCGATGAAGCTCTAATTTTTCAAAAAGAAAACACTTGTTTTAATACAATGTTCTACTACGTCAAAAATAACCAACATTGCTGTACTGAGGCAGTAAATAAAAAACCTGTCCGACAGTGATACAGATGTTAAAACTTACCCAAAATCCGTACACTTTAGCTCAATACGTAATTCAAATTAAATAAAATCAAAGCACATATAAACAAATAACAAAATAAACCCTCCTGCTAACGTTGTTTGTAGATGAATGATTCATTTAGTAATTTAGAATATAAGCATAGTAGTCTATCAGATTTCGGGATAATATACATAGGATAATCACACCTTCTTACAGGAATCATACAGAGCAACCGACTCATGGACATGGTGGAAAGAAAACCAGACATGGGCAAATTAGGGTCTTAAAGTGTTTACCATTATGTTATTAATGCAGTCCATGATTACGTTGTAATCTAGCAAACTATAACTAAAATTTAATTTTCTCAGGATTCCCAATCGAGAACCATGTTATTTTAATACAAAATTTGATCAGCACTATTCTTCCGTGTATTATACTTAGTACAAAGGTATATTATAATTTCGATCATGATGTCAATAGACCACTTTGGCTGGATATCACACGCTTTTGACAACGAAGAAAACCAATTAGACTTTAGGGCAAGTAAGCTCCATGTGTGTCCAACAGAAAATATGTGTTTTAATACAATGATCTACAACTACGTCTAAGAATAACCAACTTTGTGTTACTACGGTGGAAAACAAAAAACGTTACTAAAACTAATACCAAAGATGAAACACACACTGGATAGAAGACACGTACACTTAAGCTCCATACTTAGTTCAAATAAATGAAAACCCACCCACCTCGAACCAAATCACCAAATTAACTCGCCCGATTACAATGTTCATTAATAAATAATTTACCCACTAATTTAAAATAATTTTAATAATAATCATCAATATAAATCTCTAGCTCATTTAACCAAATAACTTAATATACTTTAACATAATATCCAAAGAGTAAAAAAAATTAAAGTGAAACCTATTTATTGTTTTTATTAATTGGGTTATTGGAAGAGTAGGGATATTATAATCATTTTAGAAGTAATTATAGAATCGTGTATTTTTAGTCAGTCGAGAAGAAAGTAGCATTCATGTAGGAAAAATAAAAAAAAAAAACTTTGACACCCATGTATCAAGTTATACTTTTCCAGCAAACAATATATGTCAATGTGCCTGATTACGCCAAATTTCTTCGGTAATGATACCGGCTTAAATTTTGAGATAATAAGACGCAATGAAATTCGAATAATTCATCCATGGAACCTTATCCTATTTTAACAGATTGATTGTCACGTGACTGAAGCCTTTTTGTTCGTTCTGTGATTGGTCAAGACTTGCAACGAACGGGTAAATTAAAAATGAAATTTTTGAGAATAATTTAATAGTGAATATGATTTTATAATATTATGACTTTGAAATAAAAACTATTCATTATATAATTTTTCTTGATTCAAACAGATCGAGTGGCTTATTTAAGTTATTCAAACAGATCGAGTGGCTTATTTAAGTTGATTATTTTGAATAATAAATTCGTTAAATTATAGTAGAGAATGAAATGAGAAAGTTGTCATCATTGTACAAATTATCTAGACTAACATTCGATTTGTTTCTACTATTCAATCTAACCGTCACCGTAGAGTATGAGTATAATTTGAAAAATCTAAAACCTTAATGTATTGGTGGTGGTATTTGAATCTAAAAAATTTTCAATGTAACAGATATCAAACATAAAATTTTTACTACATCTCTTTTTCTTAAAAAAAATCCGAGTATTGAAGAACAACATATTGGAATTCTCTACATTTGATACGATATGAAACGCAACAAAATTATCTTGTTGAGTTAACATATATATGAATTCGATAATCAAATAGAAAAATATTCGTAAATGTAAATCGAAGAAAGAATTAACATGATTAGAGCGCGCAAAGCGCGTCTAACGTAACTAGTATTTATAAACCAATGATGGAAAATATAATATCTGTAGAACTTTCTTAAAAAAAATTTTGAAAAAAGTGTAAAAATTCAGAAAATAATTATTTATTTATTGTAAAGCTAACAAATTATTCAAATGAAAGATATAATAATTAATGTATAGAAAATCTAAAAATGGAATCTATTTTGAAAGTTTAAAAAAACATATAATATTAATTGTTTGATAGTTTGTATACGTAAACCAACAAACATTTAAACAAATTTATAAATAAACAGTAATTCAATATTTAAATTAAAAGTAAGTTACAAAAAAATATAGAAGGTAGAGATGTATAGCTTACTAGCAGAGGTAGCTCGTGCATAAGTCGACACCGTACACGCCTCGTATGCACGAGATCTAGAGTTGAAATCCGGTGGAAGAAGGTTTTTTTTAGAGATTGAAAATTCACTTACGTTACATGTTTTTGAAGGAGAAAACATTGCAAATCATTGCGTTACTTTTCTGCATAACGGTCATTTGAAAGTATAACTTTAGTTAAATTATTTTATACATGGAAGGATGCTAGTAGTATAATAGGCATATAATAAATGAGCTTAAATATCTGGTTGTAATAAGTTTATTTATTACAGTTGACAATATTTAGTTTAAGGTGCGCAAGGAAGTAAAGAGTCTCAATTCGACTGACTGTACATCACTTGGTTGCACACACAGCATACCAGAACAACGGATACAATGGCAGCACCAGCAGTACACATGCACACACACACACTCACAGTACGCTTGCATAACGGTTACGTTAATATTACAACACCCTCCCTTAAAGTCAAAAATCTTACATATAATTTCGCATCAACAGCGAAAATATTTTACCACAATACCTAACATTTCTCCAAACTTTTGAAATGTAATCATTCCCAAAGGCTTTGTTAAAATTTCAGCTGGTTGCTCACCTGATCCAATATGTTTTAACCCTATTTTCTTTTCGACAATATTTTCTCTTATAAACCACATTTAAATATTTATATGCTTTAATCTATGATTGAACTGAGAGTTCTTACACGAATTCATTACATGCATATTATCTTCGTGCAACACAACTGCTGTTTCAGAGTTTGTTAAACTATGCCATAAATTTTTAAGCCAACAGGCCTCGCTTTCTGCCATACTTGAAGCCACGAGCTCTGACTCAGTCGATGCCAGAGAAACAGTTGGCTGTTTTCTAGATGTCCATGAGACACTGCAATTCAAATTCTTAAATATGTATCCACCTGCCGATTTTCTATCCACTCTGTCGTCGGCCTAGTCAGAGCTGACATATCGAACCAGTTAGTCAATATACACCCAACTTTAAGCAAATACCAGTCTTGCGCTGATAGGACCCAAAATATACCGTAAAACACGCTTCAAAGCATTCCATAAATCTAAACTTGCACCCAACTGATACTTGCCAAGAAAACTCAGAGCCACACACAAATCTGGTCTCGAGTACAACATAGCAAGCATTAAATAACCAACTAATTTTCTACAATTCTTTTTTATGTCCTCACTCTCAGACACATATCTTTTTAACTGACTATAATCAAAATTTTCCTCCATTGGAGTTAAGGCCGCATTACACTCAGACATGTAAAAAGTTTTTAAAATAGTTTCAAGAAATTATTTCTGGCAAATAATAATAGATCACTCTCTTAAATTTTGAACTATATTCTTACCAAAAAAGTTTCTTACCAAACATAAGTCTTTCATTTTAAAATTTTTATTCAAATAAACCTCCAATTTTTTTATCTTACTTTTACTAGTAATCGCTACTAATAAATCGTCCACGTATACAAGCAAAAATGTTCTTTGGTTACCTTCTATATTAACGTACAGACACCATTCAAACTGATTTCTTGAAAAATCTAATCTAGTAATAACATCATTTGATTTAACATTCTAATTTGTAGGCGAATTTCTCAAGCTATACAGAGACTTTTTAATTTACAAATATATCCGTTTTATTTAGTACAACATTCTTTCGGTAATTAAATAAATACATTACCTGATTCTTCACCATAAAGAAAAGCGCTACATACATTTAATTGATGAATAGAAAGGTTATTATAATTACAATAAACATAGTAAAGCCTAACTGAAGATAATTTTGACACTGTCCTACAAATATCTGAAAAACTACATTTTTGCTGGAATCCTCTGGCCACTAGCTTTATGACCTACTACATTTCTTTCTTCATCGCGTTTTCTTCAAAACACCCACTTTGTATCGATGACCTCGCAGCTAAGCTTGCCTACATAACCTACATGAGTCCATGTATCATCCACTCTTAATGCTTACAGTTCTTTTTCGATCGTTTTCTTCCATTCCTCAGCATCACTGCTAGACATTGCCTCTGAATATAAACTAGGATCATCAATAACCAGGGCCACCAGACTTACTTCGTAGTCATTTAAATAGGCAGGGTGCCGAGTGTCTCGTTTGGATCCTAAATTTCTCTCCTGTGCATCTTCTTAAGCATCTTGAAATGCAACCTCCCTACTGCTTTCTCCCTCCTCCCCCTGAATTTCCTGTTCAGACTAAACTTCAGTTTCGTGATTTTCAACTAGTTTTGTGCTTTATTCAATCTCCTCCTGTGACTTTCTTTCATAATTTGTTCAAGTTTCTTCCAATCTCCAATCACTACTATTTTTAATAACCGCAGGAACAAACTGAGGAAGATTTAAAACTTCTTGGGGCAAAAAAATTACATCTTGATGCATTTTTTTTTTTCCTGAAGAAGAAATGTTACTTTTTTACCCTTTAGTTCCGTCGGCATAGCCCATGAAAAGGCCTAGATTATTTTTAGGATCCAGTTTTAATCGTTTCCGATTTAGCACCAATATAGTCACTAGATTTAAAAAAATCTGCAGGTTTAAAAAACACGATTATTTACCATAAACCTCCTCATACGGTGTTTTTCCTTTGATTGGACTCGGACCGGTTCTATTTAGTACATAAGCTGTGTCTACTGCTTTGTCCCGAAAATACTTTGGTATGCAATTATTGAACGAGCAGCTTCGACCTGTGTCCGCATTTCTCTCTCCGCTGTCCCATTCTGTTGTTGTGTATGGACAAAGCTTTTTTAATAAATAATACGTTTCTCATTTAAAAAAATACATTAATCATTATTCATGAATTCAAGTCCATCATCACTCCTTAAAATTTTTACTTGTAAGTTTGTTTTCGTTTGATTTTTACAATGAAATTTTTAATTATGCCCTTTCCCTCTCCCTTAGATTTAATAAAAAATACTTTGCGAAATCCTAAGTCATCCTAACTACTCAGTCATCTTTAAACAACAAAAAAAATCTTGCACCTCCAATTGACTTTAAAGTAAAATTGTCAATAAAGTTTACGTTGTATCGAACCAAAAACTCTCGCACATATGTAATGTTTTGATGACACAATCGCCTGTGAGAGACATTCAAATATTTAGCTGATATTATTATGCTTAGTAGTCCACAGTCTATTTGCTCGGATACACTTATAGTACCTGCATTATTGTCAACCTTACTTGAAGCCACCATCGAATATTTTGGATGCTCTGGGTACTCCAAAAATAACATTTAAAGAATATTTACACGATTAGCTACAGCGTGAGTTTCACCTCGACTATTTACAAAGTCACAACCATCTTTATCTGACACAACACAAACACCTTTCTCAAGCACGGTTTCAACCAAAAACAAATTAAATTGTAACTGAGGAACAAAGATCACATTAGTCAGCGCTGTTTTGATAAAGAATGAGCCGTTCCAAGCATATACCACTACTACAACACGCCTTTTTTCATCAAAAAGTTCACCGTTTCCGACTGTAACTTTCATGGAGCTTTCTTCTTTGCTTATTTGTTAAAAATTTCTTTTTCCTTTTACACGTATGCTCAATAACACCAGTGTCCATATACCAACGGTCCTGAGGGTCAACCGGACTTCTCATACACATGAAAGCATCTACTTCAGATTAATTTTTGTTTCGCTTTGCCCTTACAAACAGATTACAATCAAACTTTAAATGGCCCTTTTTTTGCAACAGTTACACGTTTTAAATTCTTTCCTTTCTTTTTGTTACAGTCCTAGATCAAGTGCCATTTTTTTCAAGAGGCATAACACTTTGATTCTTGTTGCCGCTTACACTGGCCAAAGCCAATTCCATTTTATCAAATTGACTACTTCCTTTCTCTTCTATAAGAAGCCTTAAAGTAGGTTCATTAAGCGTTTGCTTATCACGCGAAACTGACTCCCAAGCTGAACGAAAATGCTTGAGATCTACTGGTAATGACATCAAAATATTTGTCATGATCATATTTTCTGACAGAGGCTCACCCACCTGATTCAATTTTGTACTAATTTTCTCAACCTTAGACATCACTGTTGCTACTAAATTGTCTCCAAACTAAAGCAAGAAAATTTTTTCTAAAGCAGGTGTACACTTACCGCCGTCTCTTTCTCAAAGACAGACTTCAATCTCGCCCACATTGCTGCCGGAAAAGTGCATGACAAAAGGTGTGTAAGCGGTGCCGGATCCATCCATTACTATCAACTCCTGTGCCTTTGCATCACTACCTAACCAGGCCTTCAATTTAGTTGCCATCTCATCAGCATGTCTTTTTATTATTCCTTTGACTATATTTAAAAGTCCTCTCATTCGTAGCACAACTTCCAAATGGCACTTCCATACCACCCAATTTTCCGCCTCGGTCAATTTAAACCACTGTTGGACAGCACTATTCGTAACTGTAAAATCCGTACCAAAACTGTAGAATCCGAACTCCCAACCAAAACTCTTCAAAAAACAAACTCACTCACTAACCAAAACAACCAGACTTGCAACCTCTAAGGAAGCCCATAACCTGTAGTTAAATAAGTGTAAATCAAATAAGATTAAATATCTGGTTGTAATGAGTTGATTTATTACAGTTAACAATATTTAGTTTAAGGTGCGCTAGGAAGTATCAAGGACGAAAGTCTCAACTCGACTGACTGTACATTACTTGGTTACACGATGAAAAAAATGGGAAAGCAGAGCTCCTCCAAAAAATCTCTACAGTACCAAACAGCAGGACTGCTGATCTCCGCTCGAGTGGGGCAGCTACTGTTTCACTCGTAAGAGCCTCGAACTCCTTTGTGTAGGGCCCTTACGATAATGCTGTATAGTCAGTCCATGTAAAACAGTACTGACTGTAGCGGTGCAAGTGGGACTCTGTCTTAACAGTGGGACGTCACAGCTCTTACTCCAGTGTGAATTACCTTCTGTACCGCAAGTGGCGCTACACATGCCCCAAAAGTTTGAGAGCCTAACCCTAACACTGCTGGGATTTCAGCTCTCCCACTTTTCTCTCCGTGTACACACAAAGCATACCAGTACAAAGTATGCAATGGCAGCACCAGAAGTACACACACACACACACACACACACACAGAGTGGGCTTGCATAAGTTTTACATTGAGATTACAACAAAAACTATATCTAGTTAAATAATAATAAAAATAAATAACCATCACTCGATTCGATGGTTATTTTATACTATAAATGATTGTTAATAAAGTATAAATACCTTATCAATGTTAAATATTATGCTTCAACTCAGAATGTAAAGTATATTTATGACTACATCCACGTAAAAAGAGACAGGCCTGTATTGAAATTAGATAACTTAATAATTCTAGCAAAGGATGTTTAAGTAAAATTCAAAATTTATAAATTCTATACCCCTAATCCCGAATTAAAACAGTATGCAGATGACCCAAATTAAGATTTTGATAAGAAAGTCATAAGGTCATTAGTTAAGCAATGTATCGTAAATGTCAACAAAATCAGTTGCTGAAAAAAACCACATAGAAAGTACAGTAAGCGATTGGCAAACACCGCTTACAGCATGGGAAAATTTAACAAAATTGACGTTTGTAAAATTCTTGAAATATGATCAAATTTTTTAATCTTAGATTTCTAACAAAATATCAAAATTTGTGAAGAAAGAAAAAACATATTCAATAATAGCAAGATAAAACATAGTTTTTTCTAAGGATCATTAAGGATTATTTCTTTAGACTAATGTTTAATATAGTAAAAGAAGCAAGTTTATCTGATGACAGAAAATAGCATTATACGATCAAATATAAGACTCACAAGTCTAAAGTAATAGTTATGTTTCGCAACACTTTCAAAGTAGCTATAAGCCATTATTGTTATGTTACCTCATCAACTATTACAATTTTTGGCATTATTTTGATATTTCCGAAAACGTTCATTGTGATAATATTTGGAGCAGATGAAAAAATTTTATCGTAGAAAATTTGTCTGATAAAAATGAGAATCGTGCTCGTCTACATGTAAATAAAATTTTTGAATCACAAAAAAGATGGTGTCAAAAGTTTGATTTACTAATGCCAAAAATAATTGATAAAAATATTAAGGTTAATTCTAAGGAAATGTAATTTTGTAAACAAATTTCTAATATAATGTATGGACAAATAAATAAAGATCAATTGAAATGTTTGCAAGTTGCTAGTAAAAGAAAAAATAATTCATTTTCTGATGGCCCTGGAGAAAAGGGTTGAGGAAAAATAATCTTTTATAAAACTTTAGTCTTTTATCATCTCTACCGATATAAAAGAATTCTGTTGATTGTATTAGCTCATATACAATTGATTATTCTTTTAAATAAAACGAACATTCACAGAACTATAGATTCATTGCTGGATCTAAACGATATCAACAGATAATTTTTTCATATAATATGAAAGAAAAAATGAGATATGACTAATTAAAAAAGAAAATTTCTTCTTTAGTTATCTTTTCATTACAGAGTCTTATTTATATTGAATTGAAAAGTAAAATATTGTTTTTATAGAAAAATATTGTCTTGATCAGTTGCTCTTATATTATACGAAATGTTTTTATTGAAGACAAAAATGGTCACACGATCGTGAATGCCGGGAAGTATTACAGCTATAAAAAAACTTTCTTGATGAATTACTTAGTGTACACGCAAACAACGAGAATATGAAGCCTCAAGATATTCTTACGGCAGAAATAGAGTCAGCCATAATTCCGAATTTGAGAAAGGGGACAAGTCTGCTTGCAATAAATACAGGGGTATTTCATTACTTTTAACCTACTATAAAGTTTAATCTGATGTCCTCTTGGTTAGATTAACCCTTTTTGCAAAAGATTTAATGGGAGACTATCAATGTGGGTTTAGTCGTAACAGATCAACTATTGACCAAACATTGACAATCAGACAAATAATAGAAGAACAATGGGAGTTCAACAAGGAAATCGGGCAACTATTTATAGACTTCAAAAAAGCGTACGAGTGAATTGTTAAATTAAAAATATACTATATCCTGTTCTCTTGGGTAACCTAATAAATTAGTATTTCCGACACGCGTTTGGATGCAAGACAGCAGAGGAAGGGTTTCTGAACCGTTTGAAATACACAAAGGTTTAAGACAAGGGGGTGAAATATCTCTGTTATTGTTCCATTTTTTTTTAGAATACGTAATTCGACATGTTCAATAAAACGTGGGATATCGTTAAACATGACTACTGGAATACTGGGATACGAGAAAGATTTTAGTATGCTGGGTGACAGCAAGAAAATTTTAATACGGAACACGGAATAATTGATAGAAAGAGTTAGAGAGGTAGAACTTGAAATAAGCGAAGAAAAAACTAAATACATTATTAATAGTAGATGATCCGTGTGTAACCACGTTGTGTTGCATCCTAATGATAAAATTATAAAACCGGAAGATATTGATCAGTTTATTTCTGCAGAGATAACCATCAAATAATAGTCGGCTTTTAAAATTAGTAATCAAACACATGCTTTACGGACCATATGATAGTCATAGCCCATGTGTCATTAAAAATGAAATAGTTTCTAGAAAAAAAAATCCTAAACCTTTTACTAAAAAAAAAATTTTTCAAGTAAACAGTTATCCGCAATATCGAAGAATAGATAACTTGTTTAAAAATAATGTATATAGGCTAAAAAACAGCAATAAAAAATTCTAGTTACTAACTCAATAGTCATTCCATTTAATCCATTTTTAATATCAAATCATTAATATCACATTAATGTTCAATATTTCTTATCAATTCAGACTTCTTCAATGACTACATACATGAAGAAAGTGATGGAGCATTTATCAAAATTAAAGAAGAAGATTCAGAAACAGAAGTTCACGATGAAATCGCACAATGGGTTAATGGTAGATATATTGGTCCGATGAAAGCAGCATGCTAATCACAAAAATTCGCCATCTATCGTGGTAGTTATATGGTTATAAATTTATCCGTCTATCATAATAATAGGCAATCAACAGTTTTTTAAGATAATTTGATTGCCCAATTATTTGATAATGGTAAGACTGTAATAACTGGATGGTTTAAACTAACCAACAAAGATACTTTCACAAAATCTGCCAAATAAGTCAATATTCCTGAAAATTATATTTTTGAGAAAATAACAAAAGCATGGTATGGACGTAAACTTTAAAAAAAATGAATTTCAAAAGGGAATTTAAACTTTGCATCTCCAAAAGATCAAGAGCATTTCCTTCTTACATTGATGTTAAACAATGTTAGAGGAGCTACTCAATTCGCTAATTTGAGAACACACAATATATTAACTTATGATACTTTTAAATAAATTTCGACTGCTATGGGTTTATTAGAAAAAGACTCAAATATTTAGGATATTTCTAATGAAGCTTGCAGTGTAACAATGCCATTTTAATTAAGAAATTTTTTTTTCTGGTTCTTGCTTTAGAAAATATTAATGGAGATACGATTTGGAATGCATATAAAAATATTTCACAGAAGATCTTGCATCTGTTAATTAAAATCAATCTCTTTTAGTATTAAGCAGGACTCTTCAATAAGAAAATAAAACTTGTAAGAATTGTTAATCATCAGAGCAAGATAAAATTTGTACAAAAGATGTAAAGGATAATTTAGAAATAAGGTTTCTTTGTAATATAGCCTTTGATTACAGTAATTCACAGTTTAATAAAGATCAAAAATATATTTTTAAAACGATACAAGGAAGAAGATATACAACTTTTTTTATAATGGTTTAAGAGGTTTAGGTAAAATATTTCTACATAAAACAATGGTAAATTATTTTATTTCTAATGGAAAAAAAAAGTAAATCAATTGCATGGGCTGTGTTAGCACCCGTATATTTCCGGCAGGAGTGACAAGCCATAGATTTATTTGATTACCATTAGATTTACATAACGTAGAAAGCTTATTTTTAGAATAAGATGAGGATCGAACAAAGTAAAGGAAGTAGATTTATTTATATGGGACGAAGCTTTATTGATTTCTAAGAAAGCTTTAAAAATTGTTGATAGAACTTTACGTAATTTATGTAACACGGATACATGGTTCGATAATAGAATTTTAGTTAAGGAAGTAAGTTCCGTCAAATTTTTCCAGTAATTAAAAAACAACAATATAAGGGTAGTTATCAAAAAAACAATCGAATCAACAGCTATTTGGCCATTATAATAAATTCTATAATTTATTGTCAAAATGCGTTCTGTCAATAAATTATTAATTTAATGACTTTTGGAAATAGGGAAAGGGAAAATAAAGTATTTTGAAATTTTAGAAAAGTGTAAAACAACTGATGTTTGTTTAAATGTTTTTACCCATTTTACGAATTCGTCAATAAATACCGTCATTTCAACATCACACAATAAGTACACTAATTTCTTAGATAACAAGATATTAAAACAGATGTGAGGAGATACAAATGATTATTATAGTTCGATAGTGCTACTTATAAAAAAGTAGATAAAACTGATAAAAATATTTATGTTAACTTTTCTGTAGAAATTTTAAATAGTATTAGAGAACGTCTCTCACCCCATTAGTTAAATTTAAAAGTACGTGCTATAGAAATGCTGATATAAAATTAAAGTATAACTAATGGTTGATGTAATGGAACACGTCTACAAATTTTTTTCTTCTTCTTCAAATCCAAAACACAGAATGCTTTTTAAACTATTGTAAATGATAAATATTTTAAGATCTATATTTAAAAATTTCATCTCACCCCATATTTTTCTCTTCTAAATTATTTTATCAGACTATTTGTATCATTATCTTATTTTTAGTTCTGCATGTCGACAAAGCTACGCATAATTGACCATAAGAGAACAAGGGCTTATTCAAGTATAAATCAACATCATCGAAACTTTGACCATGGAATTTATATTAAGTCATAGTAATTGCCAAGACCAGAGATAATTTCTTTGTGTACGGAGTAAAATGCAGGAAATATGTGTTTCCGTTGTTTAATGATATTTTTGGTATAAAAACTATAATTAATTTGGTGGTAAATTTTCACAGACATTTTTTCAAATTTTTATCGGGAAATTTATGAAAATATCAATCATTGTATAATACCTTTGTGTGTAGCAAGATCTACGCTATAGTAAGGTACTTACTTACCAATAATGTTCTTTAAAATCATACTGTTTAAACAATATGTATACTCATTGTGAGTAGTGAGTATAACCCTATTTGTTGAAGAATTATTATCCACACAAAAAATTTTCGGACATATGTCAGAATTTTTCCACTTATCTGGTATTAAAAACGTTTTAATTTTTCCTTTTCCTATCAGTGGAACAAATGTTGATGTTTAATTCGATAATTTTAAATTATGACCATAGAAATAAAGATTTCATTGTTCCTAAAATTATCTTACTTCTGTTACTGTTTTTTAAACATGGTAAAATTGGTTGAAAATCTCCGCCTCATACTATAAGTTGGTTTCCGAAGCTACTTTTTGTATTAGATAAATCGTGTAAAGTCCTGTTGACCATTTCCAAAGTTTTTTTTAGTAATCATAGATGCGTTATCTCAAATTATCAAATCAACTTTTTTTAATTTTTTTTTTAGCTTTAATATCTTAAAACAAGCTCTCAATGTTATCCAAGTCCAGGGCACTTTTCAAATGTTCTACAAATGGCCATACTCTAAGGAAGTAGACCAGATGTCATACCAGATTAAGTCATTAATAAAATTTATTTTCCTTTAGAAATATAGTGGTAAACAATGATTTCTATAATAGGGGTTTTCCGAATTCTCCTAGAACGTATACATAAAAATTTTTTGCGATTTTGATCACATAAAGATTTAAAAATATCTCTGATGAAGTGTGTGACGTTATCGATAGGCTGTATATATGTATATGTGTATAAGTCAGTGCGACGGAGGAGTAGTCTCGTTCGATACAGTCAGTGCTCTTCCGGCTGTTGCTTTGCGCGCACGTTCGCCACACTGCTCCTGTTCTCATTTTCTTGTAAACTAAGTTTTTTTGTGGACTTCAGGCTGAAGGCAGTTTTTGTGCTAAATAAACAATCAAATTAAATTTAACTCGGTCGTCCGTCCATTTTAGTGCGCCCGCACACTTACAACCTCAACAGGTTACGGGTCACCATCACGCTTCCACTGGGAAATCGGGGAGGCCGCGGCCGTGGTCGTGGCAGAGGCCGTAGTCAGGGTGGCCCTGGTTCCCGAAATTTATGGCAGAAAAGAGGGTCCAACAATGGCAGAGATAACGGTGACGCCAAAAGGCAGAAATTTTCGAACCAGGACCGTAATGCTAAGGAACAATCAAACTCATCGGGGTCTAATAGAGGTGAGTCTTTGACGTTGGTGCAACCCCTAAAAACTCTGTTTTCCAGTTTTGTGATGTGGGAAGGCGGAAACACATCTGATCGCTTTGATAAAGTTGAATTTATTGCTGATTCGAGAGCGACTGACCATTTTGCTAAGTCAGAAAAATCTTGACAAACGAAAAATTGGAACGATCAGATGTGCGAATGCTGACCCCTCGGCGGACTTAAGAACGAAGGGAGTGGGAAACATGATACTTAAAAACAATAAAAATGAGGTTGAGTTGAATGGTGTGGTCTGTGCTCACGACTTGGTCAAAAATCTGTTGTCCTTGCGTAAATTTGCTTCAATTGGTCTGTCCATTTATCTGTACAACAAAGAATTTTGTATTTTCGATCCAAAAACTGAAAACGTGTGGATCTCGGGAATTTATCGAAAACCTTATTGGACGATTGAATTTGTGAAGTCAGGCAATGAGAGAAATTTTCGTCAGGAAAAATTTAAACATGCTGGAAAAATAAACATTCTATCGGCAGAGTTCGGAGCATGGGCCAACCCAGAAAACTCAGCTGAAAATAACATGAACCTGGATAAGTCGGGAAAAATAACTTCGAAATGTTCGGAGAGCTCGATAAATAGCATGGGTAATGACTGTTTCGATGATGTGTTTTTAATACAAGACAGAAAATTTCATGACTTCGGAAATGTTAGAATTAATGAGATAAGTGAGATACTAAGTCCGTTTACCGATAAATACAAGAAATTTACGGAAAACAATCGAGCCATGTTATGGCACGTCAGACTGGGTCATGCCTCGTTGGGGTATCTAAGGGAATTACAGAAGGCTTATCCAGAGGTGAAAAGTCTGAAAGAGGCCGTTTTTGACGAGATCATAAAGACATGCGATGTGTGTCTGAAGATAAAGTCTGAAAGATTGCCTTTCCCTTCGGTATGCGAACGAGCGACCAGACCCCTTCAAATCATCCATTCAGACACAATGGGAGTTATAAGTCCGCCCTCGTTCCCGAATAAAGATTAACTTATCTCGGGTTTTATCAATGATTTTTCGAGATTTGCGATGGCATACCCCATGAAGAATAAAAGTGATACAAGTGAGTGTCTTGAAAATTTTATTAAAGGCTGCAGAAATTTATTAGGGTATGAGGCTAAAGTCTGTTACTTGAGGTCAGATCAAGGTACGGAGTTTACTGGGGGTCCCACTCGGAAGTTGCTTGACAGTTTTGGAGCCGAACTGCAATTATGTTGTCCAGATACCCCTGATTTCAACGAGACGTCAGAAAGGCAGAACAAAACGTTTCAAGCCAAAGTCCGAGCTCTTATATGAGATTCGGGTCTCCCAGAAAACATGTGGGATTTGGTGCTAAACGCAGCAGTCTTTGCGTACAATGGAACCCCGCACCGTTCTAACAGTATGGAAATTCCCTTAGTTAAACTTGTTCCCAATAAAATGGCAGATATAAGTCAGATGAAAAGATTTGGCTGTGTTGCTTACATGAGAGTACAAAGGAACACAGAAACTAAGTTTCAGGCCAAAGGAAAGCGAGTGTTTTTGGTGGGCTATACACCGACCGGATACCGTCTGCTTTGTCTGGATCAGGGGAAAATTTTACGAAAGTCGGGATATCAGATATAACAAACGCTTCGTGTACGGTGACATACACGGTCAAAATTCGATCAAAAATTGGGAAAACGTGACAGTGAATATAAAGATGGACGAATGGTTCTTGATCTTTGACAAAGAGAAGGACGAGACACCGAAAACGGAGGGAGAGCCTCCGGTAGCGAGAAGAAAATGAGGAAGGCCGAGAAAGGATGAAGACACGTCCGCAGCTAACGCTGTCGGTGACAGTCCTGTAAATGATGTCAGTTTTGCAGGCCTGGCTCTCGGATAAGATCTGATGAAAGATTTGATGCATCAAAATCACGATGATGACATGTCAGAAAGTAAAAATACGTCTCTCGAAGATTTAGCTTATTACTCGTTGTTGTCTGAGATAAACAAAGATCCAGCTTCTTATAAAGAAGCTATGTAGGCTGTGGATTGCGAAGGTTGGACTCGAGCTTTACAGGATGAACTGGACTTAATGTGGGACTGGTAAATGGTAACCGTCCGAACATCATTGATTCCTGCTGGCTACTTAAGAAAAAGTCAGATGCTCGAGGCTGTGAAAAGTAGAAGGCACGTCTGGTAATACGAGGATTTAAAGACAAAAACGAGTATGACTTGACAGAGACCTACGCTCCTGTGTCGAGGTTGACTCTGATCAGGACAGTTCTGGCTTTGGCCAATAAGTTAAATCTTGATACATGTCAGCTCGATGTGGAAACGGCCTTTCTGAACGGGACTCTTGATGACGACATATATATGGAAATACCCGAGGGCCTGGTATGCTCCACTCTGGATCGCCAAAATAAAGTCTGCAAACTGAAAAGGGCTCTGTACGGCCTAAAAGTCAGTCCAAAGAAATGGCATGAAAAATTTTCGGAAGCGGCAACTAAAATAGGTCTGAAATCGCATATCTTGGAAC
>JAPYYV010006086.1:0-18266 GCA_030522625.1 Copidosoma aretas | reverse complement strand
AATCTATCGCAGATATATATTCGATTTTTTTTTTGACTGTAAATAAGATCCAAAATGATGACATTTAATTATCAAATCATCATTTAAATCGTCAGGATAGCAGCTAATTAGAGTTTTAGCTTATTGAGTAAATTCTGCTGATGGCGACCTTTGGAGTCGGGTTCAAAAAGAGAATTTTTCATTTAATTTTTGGTAACACTCATTTCGTTTATGTAATTGCGTTAATAAAACATCAATAATTGCATAAAAAAAACTTTGTACGTAACTGATCTTAACTAGAAAATTCAGCGTTGTCTGTGCTGTTTGATTCGTCACAGTTAGCCTTTCGTTTCCGTTTCCGAGAATAATCATATGGTTTTAAGTATCGATTGAACATTTTTGTATCGCTTGTGTTTCGTAATTATCAAAAACTTCAGGATCACGTAGTTTGGACACGTAAGCAATTAAGGATTTGTACAACTCAACGACCTTCGTTAAATCCATTTGAGTAGACTGGAGCATTTTATTGGCGCTATAAAATCTATTTAAAATATCATTCCAAAAAATTGAAACAAAACAAGTTTCCAAGCAATCGAATTCTTTGTACAAGCCCTTTGCCTCAGATAACGTTTTGGGTTTTCATTTTTATCATCTGAAATTTTGTGCAAAACCGCAAGTATTTCAGGCCAAGACGCACATTATTTTTCGCAAGTATTTCAGGCCAAGACGCACATTATTTTTCGAATAATGATGTAAATAATTTAAAATTATTTTTATAGATCACTGAAAAATATGACATAAAATTTTGGCGTGGGGGCGGAAAATGGTACAATACGGCCCTGGTTACAGAGAAAAAGAGAGAGAGAGAGAGAGACAGAGAAAGAGAGAAAGTGAAGCCAACGTTCTGGAAAGTCTTCCCCCTCCATTTACACAAAGTGACGTGGTAGATACTGAGCGGTATGCTTGTCCGGTGCTCAAGCCGACAGAGCGAGCTGATTGGTCGCGCGAGCAGCCTTTGCATTAATTGTAACCGCAGATTTGAGCAGCTGTGGCGGCGGCGCGGCGGCGGCGCACCGTGCGGCAAATCGCCAAAAAGCTGGCCAAAATTCAATTTTTCACGTTTCAAATTGGCCAATTTTCGTTATGTTTACTTATTTTTGATACTCAAGAGCATATAAATCGTAAAAAGCATGACCTAAAAAGATTTGGTTTTAAACGTACACAGTTTCCAAGTGAGTGAATTTTTTTTTTTCCGAATTTTTTCGATTTTTTGTGTGATTTCTGTTTCTCAAATTGAATGTAAAATTTTTTGGTTCAATTTAGCCATTAATTTTTTTTTTACATTATTATATATGACATAAATAATTAATTTTCATATTGACATATAAAAATACATGAACCGTTACGTATTTAATTTTATTTTAAAAAATGGTATATTTATGCAAATATTTAACAAAAACGTAGAAAATCAAAAATGTTATTCACGAGCTTTCACGGGCTCTCTAGCGATTTCCTATAACTGAACATATCTAGACAATAAATCCATCAAAAAATCTAGCCCATATTTGCCCCTCTTTAAATAAGACGAAAAATCATTTCTTAAGTAAGCGCAATAGTCCGAGGGCTAGGTCTTTTCCGATGTGCAACCAGTCTGCACCGGATAAATAAAGGTTTTTTTAGAGTTTTTAAGTGTACGTTTTCATGCAGAATCCAAATTGACTGATGAAAATTTTCTTCGAGTGGTATAATTTGTATAAAACGCAATTGACAACAATCATGAAAATATTCAAAAGGATTTGAATTTTGGTTTCGAAATTTTTTTTTAATAATTTGGCATATTTTGCAAAGAAAAAGTCTCTTGGGATTTTTTCGTAAAAAGCTTTTTAAAAAGGTCGTGAAATTTTGAAGTCCCAAAATCTAGCAATTTTTATCAACTTTGATTGTTAATAACTTTTTATTGAAGCAATTTACAGAAAAACAGCAACAAAACATTTCTACTTAAAATATATTAATTTCACAGAAATGGAAGTTTTTCCAAACATAAGTAACTTTTTTCAATATTTGATAAAATAATTGCCTTTTTTTTAAACAACCACATACTGGTACTGACACCATACTAATAGGTATAATCGTGTAACTTAAAATTTCAATCTGTTTGATTGGATTAGTGCAAAGAGAAAAATATATAAATAATCTACTGTAATGTTATAAGTAAATTAATAGATACCATTGTCTTATCCATTGTAAATTTTCCGCACATATATATATACAATTCAAAGATGAATAAAATAAAACGGTTTGAACTCCATTATGCTGATCTGAATACCACTGGGAAATCAATTGCCGAAAAGAAAGTCGAAATTATAAAGTATTTAAAATATAAATTTACTGTTTCTAACGATTGTTTTAAAAGAAAATCTCTTCAAGATGTGCTATACTCAAGATTTTACAACAGATATAGTAAAAAATGAAATGCATCAAAACGCAATAATGATCGATTTTCTGTGAAAAATCAAGACTGGTTGAATACCGAAATAGATTTTACATTTAACAGCCATCCCCGTAAGTAAAATTTAGTCTTTAAAAAGAATACGCATTTATTACTATTACAATTAAATCATAAAAAAAGAAGATAAAGCAAAAAGTGGAAGAAAATCGAAATTATTTGGCAAAAGTTCTGATCGTAGTAAAAGACGGAAAACAGAATCTCTTCGGAGTTCAAATAGTTTAAATGCATTAAAGGCTGCAGCATCAATGGCTTGACGTTCTGATGGAAATAATAACGCTGCTGCAAAACTGTTAAAGGAAGCCACAGAAGGTTTTCCGAGTCGCGCAAAAAAAAATTATAGATTCATGGATAAACTCACATAATACTATCATCAAGTGTAATCCCGAAGAAGCTTTAACTTTTATAATTGAAAACTGCTTTACTAAGCGACAATACGAAGCCATACGTCAAAATGCAATAACAAAAAACTGTGACATCTATCCTACCTACAAAAACATCGTAAAAGCTTAAAAAGCTGTTAATCCAGCTGATATACAAATAACGGAAAAAACTTCTGAAACTTCATTGCAGTCTTTGTTGAATAATACTTGTAGTAGAATACTTCGAAGCCTTCCAATTTCTAATGCTGAGCATGAAAATAGTTACTTGTTGGTATTGAAATATAGATTTGATGGGAGTTCTGGATACTACCAGTACAAGCAATCTTGGCACGGATTTACCGCAAGTGACGAGAGTTTATTTCTTACATCGGTAGTTCCATTGCAATTAAAAAGTGTAGACACTTGTGTCGTAGTGTGGGATAACCCAAGGCCATGCTCTGCAAGATTTTTTCGACCTGTAAGATTTCAATCGCAACGCAAAACCAAAGATTTATTCCATCAAGAAAATGAGCGTTAAAAACTAAAATTTCTCAGCTTAAACCATTTTGCGAAAGAAACATAAAAATACTATTTTCACTCCATTTGACTATGGCTGATAACAAGGTTAATAAATTTTTATTTATATGACACTTTTGTTTAGGTTATTAAATAGTGAAGAACATTTTTTTTCAAATCAATTTCCGTCTTAAGAAACTTAAAAGTACTTATTCAACCCATATTACACTCTTGGCTGCACTTATACGATTGCTGCCTGCATATATCTTACCGACTAGATTTTAAGCAATGGAAGGTTTGTTTATGAATTGTTTTTTATCGAAAAGTTAACAATTCAAAGAATTTTGATTTATAGCACTATGGTAACTGTTGAAAATAAAAATGAGAGTACATATAGTTTTTACCTAAATATTTGTAGGCAACAGTAGAAAATAGGTATAAAAAAGTAATGAAAAATCGTAAAAAAGAAATTCAAAATAAATTTTTATCTGAGTTGTCATTAAGGGTTGACTTTCCGAAACAAGGGTTTAGAAATTCAAACGATGGAAACACTGCTCGAAGATTTTTTGAGAACTATTCAAAATCCGCAGGAATAACTGGTACAAATAATTATTTTTGATACTGTAACTACTTTTATGAAAAAATTGATTTAAATGGATTTGTTGTTAGGGATCGACGAAGAACTGACACAGAGATTTCATAATATCCCCTTAACAATGACTTGTGGATATACAATTAATGTGATCGCTTTTAAAAAGTATGGCTTAGGAACTGCAGAGCGATATGTAATGTTGTACTCTTGGTATAACATGCCACCAACCGTTCATAAGGTAACTATTTTTTTGTTTACTTATTAGCAGACTTTAGGGTATAAAATTGATAAACCACGACTTAAGTTCAGAACGACTGAAAAAGCTCTACATTTTGCAGTCTACTAAATAGAAGTGGATTAATTTATCATCAATCTTAATTCTAACCTTTGTACATATCGGGAAAACGTTATATTATCTACTTACCTGTACTGCATTCCAGATTTTGATTCATGGTGCATCAGTGATACGACATTGCGTATTACCTCTTGGTCGATTTTCAGAAGAAGTTTAAGAGACTTTACACAAGGTTACAAAACTATTGAGAAGAGACAATAGCAGGAATATGTCACGTAATACGACTAACGAGGATATCATTCATGGACTTCTTTTACACTCGAATCCTTATAATTCATTATTAGGAATTAAACCTAAGAAAGCGAAGAAGCCATTTTCAACTGATGTTTTAAAATTATTAACAGACACTAGTTGTGTTACGATTCCCGCTGACAAAGAAAACGAATGTAGTGATTTTGAATCAGAATTAGAGTTTGATTGAATACTAATGTTGATTTTTGATTTTTTAAATTTCATTACAAGATAACTAAAAACTTATAAGCGAAAAATTATTTCTCACTTTGAATTTTGATTTCTTTATTATACATCTAGAAAAATATCATTAAGGGGTCAAGGGGGTAAATTTTTGTATGTTTGATATAAAAATCGTATTCAGCGACCACAAACACCTCGAAAACGATGTCAACTTGATACACTTATGAATTATGTGGTATTAAATGCAAGGGGGTGGTCATAAAAGGGTAAAGGGGGAAAATTTATGTATGTTTGATATAAAATTCGTAATCAGCGACCCCAAATACCTCGAAAACGATATACAACTTGATGAATTTGTAAATTATGTAGTATGCAATGCAAGAGCGTGGTCAATAAGGGAAGAAGGGGGTGAATTTTTGTATGTTTGATATGAAATTTGTAATTAGCGACCCCAAAAACCTCGAAAGCGATATACAACTTGATAAATTTGTATATTATGTGGTACGTAATGCGAGGGAGTGGTCATTAAGGGGAGAAGGGGGTGAATTATTGTATGTTCGATATAAAATTCGTAGTCAGTGACCCTAAAACCCCTGAGTACTGTATTTTATATCAATTACTTAATTTTCTAATTTTTCGCCAGCTTTTTGACGATTTGCGGCGCACAGTGGTCTGAGAAGCCATACAAATTCTCAAAATTTATGCGTCCCTTGAATTTTCACTCTATTTGAACGTTCTTGGGCATATTTTGTTCTTAAGAAAAGTCTCCTTAAGGATCTATTTCCCTTAGATGTGTAACCACTCGTTATATATACGTATCCAGGCAATATATGTGGCAATTGGTCGTAAATGTCAGAATCTTGAAGTTAAAACTAATATTTATATCACTTTACGACATCATTTTAAGCTGAAATTTTGTTTGCATACTCAGTACTAAGAACAACGAGATAAAATAGATTTGTATTTACGATTCCACCAAAATGGCGGCCAAAAACAAAATTGCGGACAACTTTTTTTTTGTAACCCCTACAAGATGGGTATCAAATTGAAGGGCATGCTAATTATAATACATTTACGTTTGTAATGTTTTTGGAAATCCAAAATGGCGGCCAGGACAAAATGGCAGACAATGGTTTTTTTTATAATTTCTACAATATGGGTATCTTATGAAAGGAAATGCCACGTAGAATGTACTGACGTGTAGAAGGTTATAAAAAATCAAAAATTGCTGCAAAAACCAAAATGGCGGACAACATTTTCTTACAACCACTTAACAATGAGTATCAAATAAAAGGACATGATAAGTAGCATAGTGTACCCTTCTGATAAATGTCAGCTGATACGTCATCTGAGATGTCATCTGACATGTCAGCTGATATGTCAGGCCAATATGTCATTTGCAGCTTACCACAAAATGTTACAATTGATGAAAAACTGTTTAATTCTGCAGTTTTCAGTACTTTAGAGTGCCAAGTGGGTCGTACCATCCGCATGGTACATCGAAATACGTACCTTTCGAATCCATACAAAGCTTATTTTTAATGTCAAAAATAAAAATAAAAAAGTTCAGATGACATGTCACCTTACAAATCAGCTGACATATCAGCTGACATGTTATCTTAAACTATTAAGAAAATCAATAGTAAATGAAATCACCACTTTTTAGGGTCGATATATACATTTTTCGATGTATCATACAGATGATACTACCTATTGGGCACTACAGAAGGCTGAAAACTGCATAATTAAGCTGTTGTTTATTGATTTCAATATTTTGTGATGAGCTGCAGATGAAATATTGGCATGACATATCAACTGACATGTCAGATGACATTTCAGATGACATATCAGCTGACATTTATCAGAAGGGTATGGCGTCCATCGTCAATGAAAATTGGAAATGGCGGATACCGTTCTTGCAAGTTCATCGAGCACATTAACTAGTATAGGTAAAAGAACCATATAAATATTGATGGTATTTAACTTTTATATTACAATTTTTCATCCATTATCTTTAAAATTACTATGATTTTAAATGGTATTATTACTATTACTACCATCTTTCTATGATTATTAGTGTACCTTTTATTGTTACTATTATTATCAGTGTTACTGAAATCATCCATACCGTAATTATTTTTATACAATAATTAATTTAGTACGTATTTATGATTATTTTTCTACTTTTTAAGTGATACATTAAGTATTTATTATTATTTTTAAAAATAAATAATCTCCAATTTAACAATTTTGTTTTACCAGGACTACTAGATTTCAGTTTATTTGATAATTTGGTTACAGTCGCTTAGGAGTAATTTTTTTGCTTTTTAATAATTTATCCATAAGGTATGTATCATTACTCTTACAAATGAATAGTCTTTAATTTAATTAATTTTATAATTTATTTTGTTCGGAGTCATTAGGCTACAGTCTACTGCATTATTCGGTTGCAGTTGTTTGGGATCAACTTTTTTGATCGTTATCAATTAATTTATTACGTATTCATGATTATTCTGACAAACAAATAGTATTTATTTCAATAATTTGCTTCCTTCTGGATTATTAGGTTAAAGTCTATTGGTTTGCTTAGTTACAGTCACCTGGGATAGATTTTTTGGCTTTATATCAATTTATTCATCAAATCTTTATTATTCTTAAAAATACGTAGTATTTACTTTAATAATTTTTTTTCACCTAGATTATTTTGTTGAACTTAATGGTTTATTCAGTTACAGTTGCTTGGAATTAATATTTTTGCTCCATCAACTTATTCATGAAGTATTTATCATTACTAGCCACATTTTTCGCGCTTCGCACGATCTAATTGTTAATAAGATTTATTTTTATATTATTTTAATGCTTTAAAATCACATTTCAAAATGTACTCGCCATGGATCAGTCTCAGCCAATCACGCAACCAATAAATAAGCTTTAGTTATTGACTGTCTCAAAGTAATACGCAGCACGTATCAGAAGTATTGATAATAGTAATTAAGGATTCGTTCAACTTTTTTGTATTACGAGCGCAAGAAATATAATAAGAAATTTATGGTATTATCTTATACCTATAATTAACGACTAAATATTATAATTAGTATAAAATATGAATTATCGATTAAATTGACGTTAAATGCCGACTGTTTGTAATAAGACACGCGCATACGTTATGTATCCAACCTACTGTGTTCACAACCAGTTGTCTAATCGTTTAAGTTAATTTGAGTTTCATAACTTATGATTATTTATTGTCTTGTGTTTTAGGATCGCAACGAATACAGACACATTCCAAAGACTACTGCTAAATTCAGACCCTTATTTTTCTTGCCCCGAGATAGGCCAAAAATAAGCATATGTCCTTAACAAATGAGATGCGATCGCTGCTGAAGGTAGAAAATAAACAGTCTGATGTCAATTTGCGTGTAGAAGACGCTAATAATTCCTCTACGACCGAAAATGTCTTTGCTAACTCATCTACAGAAGAAATCTCATTATAGCACAGAAATTAATAAATGACATATTGACGTTTACTGCAATGTATATGTATATAGCAAATGTAATATTGAATTTTATAAATCTTTTTTTAAATAACAACACCTAAAACTTATCGTCTCCTAGTGTACACATTAAACTAAAGTATTTTTATAAATTCTGAAGTCTACTCGTCAATGTCACCTATGATAACAATTCAGTTGATGTTTTACATCATGATTTTTTAGAATTAATACGTGATTTATGTAGGCGCCATTAAGTTTTTAAATCCATGTTAGTAGATGTGTTTTCCAAGAAAAAAATATCTACTTTATATGTCTGCCCTCACTTCCATTTTTCATTGACGATAGACGCCATACACTATTCTACTTAGCATGTCATTTCATTTGATACTCATTGTGAAGTGGTTCTCAAAAAATCGTTGTCCGCCATTTTGGTTTTTGCCGCTATTTTGGATTTTGTATAACCTTCTACACGTCAGTGTATTCTACGTAGAGTTTCCTCTCATTAGATACCCATATTGTAGAAATTATAAAAAAAAACATTGTCCGCATGGCCGCCATTTTGGATTTCCGATAACATTACAAACGTAAATGTATTCTAATTAGCATGCCCTTTTATTTGATACCCATATTGTAGGGGTTACAAAAAAAAAAGTTTTCCGCTATTTTGTTTTTGGCCGCCATTTTGATGGAATCGTAAATCAAAATATATCTTATCTCGTTGTTTTTAGTACTAAGTATGCAAACAAAATTTTAGCCCAAATTGATATCGGGAAGGGATATAAATATTAGTTCAAACTTCAAGATTCTGACATTTACGACCAATTGCCACATATATTGCCTGGATACGTATATATAACTAGTGGTTACACATCCAAGGGAAATGGATCCTGAAAGAGAATCCTCTTACGAACAAAATAAGCCCAAAAACGTTTAAATTGAGTGAAAATTCAAGGGACGCATGAATTTTGAGAATTTTTGAGCTTCTCAGACCACTGTGCGGCGCGGCGGCGCGATGGTAATGGACGAAACGAGCTGATGGGTCGCACAAGCCACCTTTGCGCTTTCACGAGCCATGCAAAAACGTTCATGGACTCGCGAGCGGCACGCGTGTGGAAGACCCCCGCTGCGATTGTTCAGTTTTTCGACAGAGTTTAGTTTGGCAGTATGGATACCCAATGGCAACACCCGTGGACATGTACGCTGAACGGACTGACTGGTTGTGGTAAGACCGTATTGGTAAAACACTTTTTGCGACACACTGACCGGATGAGTGATACTCGTTTCGAGCGCATCATTCTTCGTTACGGTGAGTGGCAGACTAACTACCGAGATCTCGGAGAAAATATCGAATTTCACAAAGGATTACCCCAGAGTACCCGTAGGGCAGGTGACTCAAGACCAAAGATAGTTATCATTGATGATTTGATGCACGAAACATCAAACGGCCACGGTGGTGCAATCGTCGATTTATTCACCAAAGGCAGTCGTCATAACAATCTGAGTGTGATCTTTATTACGTAAAACACATTGAAGCAAGGTAAGGGTCAGCACGATATATCGCTAAACTTACAATACATTGTCATCTTTAGAAATTTACGTGATCGCGCGCAAATACAACATCTGTCGCGGCATATGAGTCCAGAAAATCATCGATTTTTGCAAGAAGCTTATTGGGACTTCACTTCGCGACCATTTGGCTACCTTCTCTTGACGCAGCCCGTCAGACTCATTTAGCATCTGTTACAAGATGTGCTTTGCGCATCGCTATAATACTAGCGAGCCACACTTGACTACTATGTGTGCTGAAGCGTTACGTAGTGATTTAAACAAATTGGATGTATTGGTTCTCCGTAAAAAATTATATTATTTAATTTTGCATTGTAATACCGAGAGTGTCATTGACTTGTATAAGAGCGGTATCGTGGACAACATATTTATATTTTTCATTGGCATTGAGGCTGTTCAGAAAAGTTGTCTTGTTATGTGAAATGAAGAAATGAACGACGTAGCGGAAGAAGTGATAGTGAATCGCTCTAGTAAATCTGAAGACGAGATTGACTGGACAATAGAATTGTATTGCCAATGGACTTACAGGTGCAACGTATGCACGCGATACGACTTAGATGTCGTCGTTCGTTCCCTTACCACCGAATTAAAATAAATGCTGTAGTGGAAATTTTATTGTGTAACAACCATTATAGATTTCATAAAATTTATGACACCAGTTTTAAGTAAATCGGAGCACTATTTCCTCCAATGTTGGGAAGTCGTGAGTGTCGCGAGTGGAGTGGTTGGCATCTTTACGATACTGCTTTTAATTGCAATAACAATGACCTCGAAACATTTACTTTTGTATTTTAGATAAAATAAGTATAATATTATTAGCTGTGAAAGTTTAAGGCGTATCGAGCGTGCGAGGGGGAACCGCTTTATATACTGAAAAAAAACACTGTTGCGACAAAACAAGATCAGTTAAAAATTTCCGTCGCTGCTACGTATGATTACGCACGTAACAGCGAAGCAGTTGGGCTATCTGAAGAACCGAATCCGAGAAGATCGTGTAATCGTAAAAGTATAAAAAATGTTTGACCGTGTAGTGGCAAAGTAATAAAGTGTACAGTGATAGTGTATATATTTTTATAAAGTGTGTTAACATATGAAAAAAAAATAATGAAATTTTCTATTGAAAATATATTATAATTTTTATAAAATAAAATACTCACATTAAAAAATAATATGCGTTTGATGCATTGCGTAGTAATTAATTAGCTAAAATCATAACATGTTGTGACTAAAAGTTGAGCGCAGCGGAGTGCGCTGCCTTCGAGCACTTTACAGCTAAGATCAGAGGTGGCGGAAGTGGCGGTAATCATCAATTAGTTCCAACAAAATCGGTGACTACGCTGTATCGCGTGCGTGGCAGCGGCGGAAGAGTCCCTCCACTGAAAAAACCGTGGCTTGTCGTGGCTGCCACACGTAAGAGCCTATTAGTTTCACAACACTGTAGTCAATACACTGTTAAAAATATTCAAGTTAAATGTCATGAAAATGGACTGAAACCTCATGTCCAAACAATGCAATAAATTTTATTGCTCTCATTGCATGAAAATTAATGTTGGAAGCATAAAATTTTATAAATTTTTATGGCATACACATTTTTGCACTGCTTGGAAATGAGCTTCCAGTACCTCGAAATCTGGGCAGTAAATAATTATGAAATTTCGTGCAACAATTATGAACTTACATCTGTACCTTTTTTAATAAAATAATAGTAATTTTTAATCTTCTACCCATTAATGTCATGTACTCCTATGAAATATGTATTTTTGCACAGTTTGAAAATGAGCTTTCAGTATCTGGAACTCTGGGCGATACATAATTATCAAATTTCATGCAACAATCATAAACTTTTGTCTTAGCTTTATTGATTGAAATTGAGGTGATTTTCAATGTCATAACCATTCATTTCATGTACTTCTGTGAAATATGTATTTTTGCACTGTTTGGAAATGAGCTTCTTGCACCTGTGAAAGTGAGCATAAAATAATTATAAAATTTTATGCACCAGTCATGAACTTATTTGAGTACCATATTTAATGAAATTCAAGTGGAATAAGTGTTTTTATCAATCAATTTTTAATTATTTAATATTGTTAATGTGCGCGTTGTATGAAATTTCATGTATTATACTTATACATTATTTAAAATATTTAGCGAATCTATTAAATAGTAGTGTAGGGAGAGAATCTTATTTTATTCGATTGTCACGGATCATGATTTATTCGTGGTAGAGATTATATTAATTTTTTTTTTATTATAGATATACATTTTTACACTCAATGTCATGGGGATTATTAAGTGTTAATATATTCGTGCAAGAAATATTAATCATTATTTGCTGATGCTTATTATTGTTAAAATTATGGGTGAGAGACATATATGGTATTGATTGAGGAGTTATGTTTGATGGGATTAAAATAAGACATTGGTTGCTCTAATCTCTTGTTTACGTGGAAAGGCAACAACAGTGCTAGATAATTTTTCAGAGTCGAAAGGGTTGTTAAGTTTAATTTCAAAACTTAAGGTTTGTTTTGTGGACAAGTGTTTGGCAGAAACGTGCTATTCCCAATTACAAAATAGGGAACGGAGACTTGATGAGGACTTTTTGAGTTTAGCTACTGAGTTATAATAGTTAGTTTCAGTAATCAATCATGTGTGTCCTTTTACTACCCAAGATAAAATTGCTTCTTCGCAGTTCATTATTGGAATTGCTGATAATTCAGTAAGGGAAGTGCTTCAATTAGAGAGGATTGATCTTTGAGAGTTGCTCTTTAACGGGCAATAGAGGTTGAAGGAATTTTTGATGAAAATAGGAAACTTTAGACGCCATAATTTTAATTTCAAAGTTTGTAAATTCAGTGGATTTTAAAATTCCAATTCAATTTAAATCACTGAAACATGCAACAGGTGAGAACGTTTCTATAAAGTTTAGGGTTAAAGCATTTCTGGTTTTAGGAAAACATAGGGTTGAAATCATCGCATGTGTTGCAGATATCGTGGTTGATTGTATCCTCGGAAGTTATTTCTTTGATGAGATAGATTAAACCGAAAAAATTCATAGTTCGAATTTTGAGAACATAAATTCGCAAGATAAAGAGAATGCCCCTATTCGACGAATTATAAATCTGCAGGACACCGTTCTAGTTAATTTACAGGTCATTAAAAAAAAAAATTCTGAGGGATTGGATTATCACAAGAAAACGAAATTTGCGGATTTGTTAATTACATATCAAGACATTTTTGGAGATGATAATGTCGTGGGAAAATGTGATTTGGTCTAGCATGAGGTACACTTAGAGAAAGAAACACGACCAATTATATTAAAAAGAGTCCCTAATAAAAAAAAGAGGAAGTTGACACTTTAATAATAGAAATAATACATAGGAGTAATTGAAAGATCTTCAAGTTCTTAGTGTTTTCCAGTCGTCCTTAAAAAAAAAAGGATGGTTCTACAAGATTTTGTGTTGACTTCCGAAAAGTAAATGCGGCAACAATTAAATATTGATATTCTTTACTGAAATTGGATGATACATTGGAGAAATTATTAGGAAATATCGTGGTTCTCTACATTGGATTTGAAGAGTGGCTACTGGCAAGTGAGAATCAAGAATGAACATGGAGAAATCACAGCTTTTACTGCTGGACAAGGATTGTGGCAGTTTAAAGTCATGCCATTCGGATTATGTAACGCACCCGCGACTTTTGAACGACTTATGGAAAAGGTACTTAAAAAATTGTTGTGTAAAATCTGCTTTGTTTTTTTCGATGACATCATAGTTCTAGCAGACTCGTTCGAAGAAATGTTAGCGAATCTGGAGAAGGTGTCTCTCCAATTTCGGAAAGCTAATCTTCGAATGAATAAAAAGAAAAGTATTTGCTTCAAAAGAGATATTTAATTTCTTGGTCACATCGTATCACAAGACGGGAAGAAGACGGATCCTGAGAAAATTAAGACTGTTCTATAATGTCCGATTCCAAGAACAAAAAGGAACGTACGTCAGTTTTTAGGATTTGGCACATATTATTGGCGATCATCAAAGATTTATCTGATATTGCTAGGCCTCTCCATAGTTTGACATTGAAAAACGAGCGGGTTAGGTGGTCTTTAGAAAGTCAGTAAGCGTTTTATAATTAAAGAGCGTTCTTACGTCTCCTCCAATTTTAGCTTTTCCTAGGTTATATTGTGTATTTACCTTAGATACCGACGCTTCAGATCGTGGCATTGGTACAGTTTTGTCTTTGAATCAAGGATGGTAAGGAGAGTGTTATAGCTTATTATAATCGAGTGTACAGTCCATCAGAAAATAATTATTGCGTAACTCGTAGAAAATTATTAGCGACTGTTGAATCAGTAAAACATTTTTGTTGTTACTTGTATGGAGAAGAATTCGTAATTAGAACAGATCATTCCGCCTTAACTTGGTTGTTATCACTTAAAGAGTTAGACGTCCAGCTAGCTAAATGTGTTCGATTATTAGGTCAGTACAAGTTCAAGATTATTCATAGTAACGGAACAATTCACGGAAATGCAGATGGATTATCCAGACGACCATGTAAAGATACATTTTGTAAGTACTGCTATCGCGTTGAAGAAAAGTTCAAGGGAAAAGATAAAACAATTGGTTCTATTGCTTTTGTTGAAGAAACAGGTTCAGATGAGCATAGACATCAGATGGAAGACGCGGCAATAAAGATAATTATTGAAAGTAAGAGAACTAAAACTCAACCGGATTGGCAGCAAATTGCACCGAGGGACGAGTTTACAAAAGTATACTGTAGTCATTGGGACTCATTCGTCATTAAAGATGGAGTTTTATATAAGTAATGGACATGACCGAACTTGAGGACCAAAACTTTACAATTAGTCGATCCGAGAAAAAACATGGATAAAGTTCTTCGAGAAGCGCACGACTCACCTACAAGAGGATACTTCAGAATTAACAAGAGACTGGACAATATTAGGAAAAGCTTCTATTGAGCCACTTGCAAAAAAGACATTGAGAACTGGTATAGTACATAAATGACTTGTGTTGCAAAGAGAGGTCCACCAGATAAAGGAGTTAGTGAAATGAAGGTTTATAATTCAGTAGTACCTTTTGAAAGGATTCAGATGGATATTTTAGGCCGATTCCCAACTTTTTCACCAGGTAACAAATATCTCCTTGTCGTGATATATTATATTACCAAATGTGTCAAACCTTTCCCCTTAATTAAACATGAGGACAATAACAATATCTCAGGTTTTCGTTAATGAGGTGGTTTGCCGTCATTGTGTACCTTTATAAGTACATACTGATCAAGGCACGAACTTCGATTCACGTCTAGTGAGAGAATTAGCAGAACTTTTAGGAATCAAAGCCCGAACTATACCCTTACACCCACAATGAAATGGCCAGGTGGAACGACAACATCAGACGATTCTTAAATATTTATCTAAGTTTGTAAGCGAGAATCAAAAAGATTGGGACTATTGGATCTCACTATTTTTGTTAGCTTACAGATCTTCCAAACATGCGACGACCAGATCATCTCCAGCTCAGATGTGCAGTGGTGACGACTTTCGAATTCCGCTGGATCTGATGAAAGGGCCTCCTCCGGATGATCATGTTGGAATTTCATCGACAGAGAATTACGTACAAGAGCTGAGTAAGAAGATGGCAGAGATACATTATTTGACAAGAAATACCATAGCTGTAGCATCTAGCAGGATTAAAACCCACCATGACAAACGAGCGAGAAAAGTCGATTTTTCGGAAGGACAAAAAGTTTTGTTCTACAATCTACAAAGAACCAAAAGAAAGAGCCCGAAACTGTAGACTTACTGGGATGGTTCGTTTAAAGTTGTCAAGAAGATCAACGATGTTGTCTACGTCATTAGGAAATAGCCAAAACCCAAGACGAAGATGATACATGCGAACAGAATTTCGACTTTACACGACAGAAAGTCATCCTAACTATTCCGCTTCCCTTTTATTTTGCGTGGTTAATTTTTCCAAAGACGTTGGATAAATGCCAGAGTAAGGATGTGAAATGGCATCCACGGAAAGTCATTTCTCATTTTGTGTCCAAGGATTAAACTGTGTACCTTCCACATTACACTGAAGAGTGATTCTTGGATGAATAAGATACAATTGGATTGAAGATTCTCGGTAACTTTGTGGTGGGGTCAAGGTAGAAATATCAAGTCCTGCAGCTGTGATAGAAAATCTCGTTGTCGTTGGATTTAGAGTTGTATGAAATGTACTTGGTGACTTGGCAGGGGGTCAAGTAGAGTCATTTTCATCCTGGAGCTGTATTGTTATCCTGGAGCTACATCAGAAAAAAATAGTGATATTTTGGACTGTTGTGTTCTGTATGGTTTTGTGATTCTCGGGACGACCACCTGAAACAGGAAGGGGTGATGTTGGGTACACAGTTAAAAAGCCGTAGAAAGTATGAGTTACCGCGCTTCAAAAATGTTGACATACGTTGCTAGGTGTTATTGTTGTTGTTGATAAATAATAGTCCGTTGAGTTTGTAACCTCAAGCTGTGTACTTCTGTTCGCTTCTGACAATAAAGTTTGGTTTTGTTTCATAATATAACGTGTTTTAACTGTTACTCGTAAATGTAACAATATGTCTTTCAGATGTAAGCATGAACAATATAAACGCATGATACCTGTACTTTATATAGACATGAATTATCAAGCCGGTATCTTATTAACTCTTAGACCGGTAGCTTATGATAGTCATGATAGATTTTTCGGATCCACTCTTTACAATATGTAACTTTGTGTGGACGAATACTTCGTCGTCAAATGACGGAAAATCCATTTTTTTTTTATTTCCAAACGTGTACAACTATGGGTTGTAATTGAGGTGGCTCATCACGATGGTAAGTCACTGCAGGAGTTTTTAAATTAGTTTGATATTAACAAAATAAATTGTTGAAGTAATGTACGTAACGTTGAATATATGGTCATGCATATGCGAAGGAGCATTTTGATTAGTAAATAGAGGTTGATAAAAAAAAAAAAAAAATTTTTCAAGGTACTATGAACTATATGTACGTAACATCCAAGCAAAACCTGTAGTTCATGCATAAATTCGTTTACGTATTTGCGGCAAACTAACCTTGTCCGTGGCTGTCAGAGTCTGTCACTCTGCGGATCTGCCCAAGTTTGTATTGAAAAAAAACGTTCTTGTAAAAAATCATGCCACCCAAATACCCCGCTCGTCGTACAAGTGGGAGAAGACAAGGCCAGGTTTAAAAAAAAAAGTTTAGTTTAGACGTGAACTTTACTAAAAATGTGAGTGGTAATCCAAGAGTAACAAACAATTCTAAAATTATGGAAAAAATTTATGAGTTGTTTATAGAAAAATAGTAGAATAACTAGTCAAAACAAAAAAGGGATCATAAGTATTGAAAACGCGAATGAAATAGTTGTAAGCAACAAATATTAATCTTATAATCCGTCCAAAGATATAACATATTGTTTTTAATAAAGTTAAGTATTGTAGATTTTTTCTAATTTTTTTTTAGATCTCATTTCACATAAACTTTAATAAATTTATCCTTACTTCTCATTAATTAAACACATGCAATATCAATATAATAGCATTGAAAATAAATTTTTCATCATTTATGCATTTCTACCATAAAATAAACAATACAAGTATAATTATAGTTAGTAGCGATGTAAAAAAACAATTACTGCTGTACACATAGTATATTTGATATCTTTTGCTTCATTTGAATTTCGCGCCTGTATATTCAATGTCTGTTCGTGTAACAGACAGCTCATTCTCGCAGATTGCGTGCACAATGATTGCTTGGACACAATTGTTCATAATAATACCTGGTAAATCATAACTTCCTTGATATTATTGGAAAGCTCAGGATGTCTTCATTCAATAGTTATTTTTTGCATCATGAGTTAAAGTATATTTGGGAAGATATTGTATCATATGTGTTCAAAGTCAATAGCCTCGCGTAAGAGTCCATGTTAACAGTGAATTTTCAAACGACTCGTTCTCAAATATTTGCCAGATTATAGGGTTTAAAAGTTTTAAAGATACTTTTCATCTTAAATAATAACCTATCCAACTTTCGTTGAAAGTTAGTGTTTCGATTTTGTGGTGAGCCACCTTAAAATTCCAAGTTAAATTTGGTAGTTATCGACACGTAGGAATCTGTTGAAATCAACATAGGGTATAAATGGCAGCCCAAGGTTGTACACGGTTGGAAATGAAAAAAAATGGATTTTTCTTCACATGACGACGAACTATTCGTGTACACGATGATGCATACTGTAAAAAATGTATTCACGATTCTACATGCCTGATTCTATGAAACTTTCGTAGTTGATTGCACGGCCGTATTCATCGCGTGCCTGAATTCATTCAGGTGCTGGTCCCAGTTCCGATGATCTTCACCCACGAAGGCTGAGATCATGGACTTGTACGTCCGGATGCTGCGCTCAGCAGGGTCGGCCTGCGGATGATACGG
>JAPYYV010006085.1:0-14687 GCA_030522625.1 Copidosoma aretas | reverse complement strand
GAAGAGTGTACCAACATAACAAAACCAAAAAATCGATAATCAAAAGTACGTTGCCCGCGAAATTTGAAAAGTCACCTTACTTTTTGAACACACCTCGTACATAATAAGCCAATAGAATGAACTACTTCGAAGGCTTCTTTTGGACGTAATTCCTTACAGGTGACGACATATATTGTCGAGTGTATATATGTATAATAAACGTCCCTGTGAAATACCTCCAATTTTAAATAGTCGGACCATTTTTTTAAACAATTTTATGCAAAGAAAATACAGTTTTTCAGTATTTGTAAATTAGCTAAAAGCCTATCAACAATATAATTATAGAAATGAAAATTTCTATTCAGTATGCGATGCTCAACCAGTTAATTTGCGATCAGAAATATCAAAATCAGTCAATATTTGTTGTTACTAATGGCAATACAGTACTGAAAAAGTCAAAAATTTGATTATTTTTTTATTTCATTAATAATTATCCTACAGTCTTGAAACTTGGTGTGAATATGTAATTTGTTGTCATATAACCACTATATTTTTTTCAAAAAAAAAAAACATTCCAAATTGTTGAAAAAAATGCATTTATTTATTAAAAAGGTCTCAAATGTTTAAATCAATCTGACCCAGTTCCCGCTATCAAAACTGACTCTTTCGCAGCTCATTTTTGTTGTTGTTACGTCTAGTTTACGTATCTGTAAATGGCTTCATTATTTTTCCCTTTTTTATTCCAAAAAATCGCGTTTTACAAAGTGTATCTTTTTCAGGCGCTGTTGTGTTATTTTGCGATTATCTTTTAAACAAATCATCACAGCGGCAATTAAGTTACGTATTCTTGTAGCTGGTATTTTCTACGAATTTAAAAAAAAAAAAATTGTTGTAAAATGTTCATAAGCCGAGATAATTTTTTCAATTTTTTCTTACGCCATTTGTTTAATAAGAAGCTTAAACTTTTGAAATTGACAGGGTAGCTAGTTACAGCCTTTAACTTTATAATTCCGCAAACTAATTTGCAAAATGTTACTTTCAACATTGTCTTATTTAAATGTTTATAAGTCATAGTTTTCACGAGTCATTGGGACCCACCAAAAGTTTCCCCTTTACTCTTTCTCCATCGAGCGACTTCAAATTCGATTGACGAAAAAAAAGTGCTGTATCTCGGCCATTTTCCATCCGATTTTGATCATTTTTTTTCAAAGTAGGGGTGGAACGACGAGCTATTAACAACCAACGTATGCACGTTGTTACCAATTTGTTTATAAATTTGTTGTTAACAATTTATGAAACAAAAAAAAATTTGTAGAAAAAAAAATGCCATATTTGTGTATTAGTGTACTGGTAAACAGAAGATATCATTTTTATTTTTAGTGATAAGTTGATGTCATAATATTGGCAAACGCAGTAAAAATATGCACAGACCGTCTGATAAAAATGTTTAAAAAATTATGAAACTGCATAATTGTTGTACCAAGTGATTTTTGGTGACGTACTTCTCTAATGGCTACTTTATTTGTAATGATACAGATCTATTAGAATTAATGACGCGATTGCAAGCTTGCAGTAAGCAGTACTGTAAATTGTATTATAAAAAAACCAGCTGTAAGGGTCGATCAAAGCTGTGGCAAACTATATGTGGTATGATTATAATAGTTTTAAGTTTCATGCTTTACGTGAGTACATTGCCCTATTATATATTTTCACTAGTTGTGATACAACGTCATGTTTTTTTAATCAAGGCGAAAATAAAATTTTCGACATACAAGAGAACAAACTTATAGACCTATCCAGAATTTTTTATGAAAAATCACCTAAAACAGACAGCATGTATAAGAACGGCGAAGAGCTTATCTTACGTATGTACAGTAGTAAGGGAGATTTACAGTATGCATCTCAATGGTCTTTAAGGCACGGTATCACTTTCGGTCCAAACGAATTACGGTATCACCAGTACTCACGATGCACTGTAAAAAAAATTCTCAATTGAAAGTTTACCTCCTACGATCGGTGCAGCGAGACAACACATCCTCCGCGTCTATTACCAACTGCAACTGTGGTGAGGTAACGACGCGTTGGATGTACTTGAGTTTGGGTGGGAAAAAGGCGTAAACGGTCTGCAACCCATCCAAACATTGGATGCTCTGTATCCAGAGCACATGCTGCACAAAATCACGTGTAGCTGTAGAAGTAGTTGTGCCGGGAATCGCTGCGGATGTCGCAAGCACGAGCTTAAATGCACGAGATTGTGCGCTTCATGCCACGGCGAGACTTGCGAGACCAGCGAAGTTACTATCGCACTAGCAGATTTGTTGGCTTGTGAAGAACAAGAGACACCGAACAATTTTGATATCGATTTTAATTGCATTGACGATATCATCGATGATAATATTGAGACAGTATGTAGTACAGAATCCGAAGAGGAACAACCTGCCAAGAAACAGAAGGTCAACGAAAATTGAATCGTTGCAACAATTCTATACAATTACATATGTTTTTAAGTTTCTGATTCATTACATCATTGTACGTTAATTCGTAATAAACTGTGACTTTTTAAAGAATATAAAAATTAATGATTCATTTCCATGTGTCTGTACGTCTTATGTATCCTTTTAGTCTTCCGACACCTACAGAAATTCAGGAAAAGGTACGTACGGTAATATAAAAATGCAATTACATTTAACATTATATACTCATTAACAATTTTTTTCTACTAAAATTCTAAATATTATTTTTTTTCATAAATTGTGTACAACAAATTTATAAACAAATTGGAACCAACTTGCATACGTTAGTTGTTAATAGATTGTCGTTCCACCCCTACTTTGAAAAAAAAATGATCAAAATCGGATGGAAAATGATCGAGATACAGCACTTTTTTTTCGTCAATCGAATTTGAAGTCGTTCGATGAAGAAAGAGTAAAGGGAAAACTTTTGGTGGGTCCCAATGATTCGTGAAAACTATGACTTATAAACATTTAAATAAGACAATGTTAAAAGTAACATTTTGCAAATTAGTTTGAGGAATTATAAAGTTGAAGGCTGTAACCAGCAACCCTGTCAATTTCAAAAGTTTAAGCTTCTTAGTAAACAAATGGCGTAAGAAACAACTTAAAAAATTATCTCGGCTTATAAACATTTTACGACACTTTTTTTTTTTTAAGTCGTAGAAAAATACCAGCTACAAGAATACGTAACTTAATTGCCGCTGTGATGATTTGTTTAAAAGATATTCGCAAAATAACACAACAGCGCCTGAAAAAGATGCACTTTGTAAAACGCGATTTTTTGGAATAAAAAAGGGAAAAATAATTAAGCCATTTACAGATACGTAAACTAGACGTAACAACAACACAAATGAGCTGCGAAAGAGTCAGTTTTGATAGCGGGAACTGGGTCAGATGGATTTAAACATTTGAGACCTTTTTAATTAACAAATGCATTTTTTTCAACAATTAGGAATATTTTTTTTTTTTTAAATATAGTGTTTATATGACAACAAAATACATATTCGCACTAAGTTTCAAGACTGTAGGATAGTTATTAATTAAATAATCAAATTTTTGACTTTTTCGGTACTGTATTGCCATTAGTAACAACAAATATTGACCGATTTTGATATTTCTAATCGCAAATTAACTGGTTGAGTATCGCCTACTAAATAGAAATTTTTATTTCTATATATTGTTGATAGGCTTTTAGCTACTTTACAAATACTGAAAAACTGTCTTTTTTTTGCATAAAAACGTTTAAAATATGATCCGACTATTTAAAATTAGAGGTATTTCACAGGGACGTTTATTATCCATATATACACTCGACAATATATGTCGTCACCTGTAAGGAATTACGTCCAGCCAGTTCATTAATTCTATTGGCCTATAAGTATACCGTTATAGTCACCACATTTTAAACCATCAAATTAACCTAGCCTAGGTTCAGGAACCGTCACGAGGGAGCCTCCTTAAGACCATTTCGAAACTCCGTTACAAACTCTACATCACATAATGCCCACATATACCTTTTTTTCATGTCTCTGATGTCTCCACAGCAAGACAGAAAAAGTGTCCTGATACCGATACTCCAAGTCTGGAAGTGCTTGGTAAAGAAACTCGTGAAAAAAGAAAAATTATATCGATGTTTTATGAAGACGTAGTAGGGCTATAATAAATACAAAAGATTTTTGGTTAATTTCTTTCATTGTGTTATGATGATAACACCGCGTTACATCACGAGTTCCTTTACCAAGCACGTCCACATTTGGGCAGAGATTATTAGAGATTGCTGACAGCAATTGTCAACTGCCGGGACCACTTTTTGCCACTCATTCAAGCGCCACGCCATTGCCAGCAGCCGAAATCCACGCACATCTTACTCGACGAGAGCATACGTCATAGGATAGGGGCGGGGGCACATGTGTGCCTGCGAGGAGAAGAGAGAAAATCTGGAAATGGGCGTATAGACCAGAGATTAGGTATATATCGGTGGCTTGTACGAAGAAAATTGTATGCAAAAAGATTGGCCGAATACTAACTTACCTACCAGTGCTCGAACGAAAACAAACTTTGCAGTGCACGCTCGGACGAAAAAAAAACTTAGCAGACGAATTTGGACGAAGACAAGTGCTATATGGGCAAAAACGCATAAACCCAGTTAACGCCACAAAGTTAATAAAATTAATGAAATTCCAAGCAGTCAACCCCCAGTGACCCAATACGCTCTACTATCTGCATTTTTGTTTATTTAAATAGCGAACAGCTAATACCCAGTAACCTGGTACAACTGACTGCCTGTACTAATCCCAAGCTTTTTAACCTAGTAACCCGGGAAACAGTGAGTCAATAATATAAGAATCAAATAAATTATTACAAAAATAACAAGATAACCTAAATCCCAAGCGTCTTTTACCCAGTAACCCGGGGGACAGCGAGTAAATAATCTAATAAGAAAATGAATTCATGAATAAATACCAACATAACCTCAATCCTAAGCTTTCTAACCCAGTAACTCGGGGGATAGCAAGATTATGGTATTTTACTTCAGAAAAATATTCAAATAGCAACGTGACCTGCATCCCTAGCTATTTTAATTTAATTAATTTGATGATAATAATTCGCTGTTCTCCGTGCAACTGTATTAAAAAGATTAGGATTTAGGGTATCTAGTTATTTCTATAATAATTTATTTGCTTAATATATTATCAACTTGCTATCCCCCGAGTTACTGGGTTAAGAAGCTAGGGATTTAGGTTATGTTGTTATTCAATTAATAATTTATTTAAACATTGTATAATTGACTCACTGTCCCCAGAGTTACGGGGTTAAGGTAGTTCACACAGCCCAGTGGTAGTCCGCTCAACGAAATGGCGCACAATGCATGGTACCTTGTACGCAGACAAGAATCAGTTAAGAAACACTGCGCTTTTTTTCGTCCGCTTGTTGTGCAGAATGACAAAATTGGAGTTCTGTACATCTCCCTACACACCTCATTCAATTGGCTCGTACAACCAAGTGAAAAAACACGTAACTAGGATTAAAATATCTCGAAATTTAGCACCATTTGCTGTATTTAACAAAATCACATCTTAATTCTCGTTTCCTAAAATTTAATATACTAGTTTTTTAAAATTCCAAAAGAGCTACTTTTTATATAGTTAGATAACATATCAGTTTCAAAGTGTGTTTTGCGTATACTCATGTATAAAAAATGTCAACTTTGAACTTCAATATCTTGGAAACAAGTACCGCTTGCTACCTAAAAAAATATCACTATATTCATTGAATTGTTAACTATAATATACTAAAAAATCAAAAGTCTGGATGACAATCAATTTTTTGAGTGAATTACCTAAAGAAGCTTGGGGTTTAGGTTACTGGGTTTTTGCGGTTTTGCCCATACAGCTTATTTAAATTTCCCGCAGTTTGCGAGTCACATTTGAGAACCCTGCCCTGTGTGAAAGTAATGATTCCCGTTTTATGTCGCATAGGCAGAAAATTTTCAGTCTTTTATTAAAAATAAAGAGTTTCAGCATTTTCTCCATGACAAGCAGCATATAGCCTTGCAGCTCATGAAATTATGAACAGATTAGCGCTTCAGGGCACCCGGCACCAAGGTATTCAGTCATTTTCTCGAGTAATAAACGATTTTATTAACAAAAACAACACAAAACACGTGCAGAAGCTCACCGCAGCTCAGTACTCATTCACTAAATTGCTTCTTAAATTTTTTCCTTTCAACATTTTGATCTAAAATTGTGTACCTACATTCTTAGAGGGTTATTACATAATAGATTAGTAAAAAATCTTCGATTTTATAAAATTTGTAACACACTCTTATCGATCGGAGTTATGTTTTTAAGGTTGGGATTTTTTTCTGGTACACCATCCAAATTAACGACTTTTGGAAAAAACTATGAGAACCTAGATACTCTGAGAAACATTCATGAATTTTTTGGGCCTGATTCGATCAGTTTTTTTTCAGTACTGGCGAGTGGAACGTAACTTCGTGATAGGTGCCCGAATACGTACGGCCCTGGCATTGGAGCTACTTTGTCTTGTACGAAAATTGAGGAGTAACATCATCGTAACGTCAAGATCTGCAGGCAGACGCGCTACTAACAGAGCCATCACGTGGCCACTTGGTATTTAATTAATTTTTTGGATAAGAAGAGTGCAGGCAGTCGGTCGTACTGCGTTACTGGTGATTAGCTGTTTGTTGTTAAAATAATTAATCAATTAACAAAAATGCAGACAGTTAAGCGTATTGGGTCTCTGGGGATTGACTGCTCCAAATCTCATAAATTTTTTCGATGAGAAAAGTGCAGGCAGTCGGTTGTACCGGGTTACGGGGGATTAGCTGTTCGTTATTTAAATAAACAAAAATGCAGATAGTAGATCGTATTGGGTCTCTAGAGATCAGCTGCTTGGGATTTAATTATTTTTATTAATTTTGTGGCATTAACTGGGATTTTGCGTGTTTGCCCATATAGCACTTGTCTTCGTCCAACTTCGTCTGTTGAGTTTTTTTTCGTCCGAGCGCGCACTGCAAAGTTTGTCTTCGTACCAACACGGCTCGCAAAGCTTATCATCGTCCGACCTCGTGCGCTGAGTTTTTCTTCGTCCAAATGCACAGATCAAAAGCCTATATTCGTCCCAACACGGCCAGCAAAACTTTTCTTTTTCCACCCACAATTTGGCAGTATAGTATTCGTCCGATCTTGTACACTCGGTTTTTTTTCGTCCAAGCTTGTACTAAGTTTTTCTTCGTACGAGCCACCGATATATTGCAGGTAGAGAAGTGGCCGTTTGAGCTGAGCAGCCGCGGCCAGAGCGAAGGCGAACGACGAATCTTTTTTCATGGTGCACACTTTACCTATATATACTGTCTACGTACATCCCACGTGTAACTGACACGCTTTAAACAAATGCATCAACATGACAACAACTATTTGATCAACACTTTTACTAATTATGATAGTTATATACTATATAACTCTATAGCCTAAGCTCTGGTTCTTTTCAATGAACATATGTAACTTTGAAACGTCCACAACCTACTGTCAGTAGCTTAGGTGACTAATGTAAGGTCGGATTTTAATTTTTGGCAGTCGTAGGTTTGTATCCCGCTCAATAATTTTTTTTTAATTTTATCAAGCTATTAAATTCTTTTTACCTCCTTGTTTGTTTTTTAATTCATTCCCGGCAATGGTTGTTACTTTTTTTTAGTCGAAAAATTTGTCTGCAATGTAACGAATTATACATATTCACAAAATTATATACATGATACACGTCTGAATCATTTTCAGCAAAAACTATCCCGTTAACGGTAATTTTTAGTATCACAAAGAACTGAAATTTAATTACTGTATGCTGTCTCCCCGGGAGAAAATAATGTATAAGAACTTATGAATGTTCTTATGTAATGTCTTATGTAAGTTCTAGGGTTGCCAACCGTACTACATTATATAGTATTGTACAATATTTCATCGCGGTGTACTACGGTGTACTATATATGGTTGGAAAAATATATAGTACGCAAAAATACTATATTTTGGTCAGACCTTGAGGCGATTCCAAATGAAGCGACACTCGAGTTTTGCGCGACACAACTCAAGTTGTCATTTGGAACGTTCGCAATGAAAAGGTGTCGCGCGATATTAAAATCTGAAATTTTGTACACATATCCACGAGACATAAAGAGATAATTAATAGGCCGAGAAAAAAAATTGCTCAAACACTATAAAAATTCCTCACACACTTCTTTCAATTGAGGGGGCTCCAGCACGGAAAGCTGAGAGGTAGTATGTAGTTTATTTAATAAATGAAAAGCCGCTGATTACAACTGTGTCCTTACTTACTCCCCTAGCCCTGAAAAATTTCGAGATATTTACTCTCAAAGTTTGAAAATTAACGCAACCTCTTATGGAGCAATGTAAAAATACCTTATTTTTGCAACCGAAATGAAGGATTTAAACATCAAGACGAGAACTGTTTTGTAGAAAAAATCCTCAGCTTCAGATGGTACCTTACAAAATATAGGTATCCGTGGAAATATTCGAGATATTTCGTAGAATATTGATCGAGTCGCAGTATTGCGTATATACATGTATACTAATGTGTACAACAGACGACAAAAGTGATACCAACTAACACAATTATTTTTGGGTTAGTACTCACTGCTCGCTAGAGCCCCCTTAAAGTTTGGTATTTTATAATTTTTTAGGTTACAATTTCTATGAGTAAACAAAAGCGTTTAGCATCTTTGTGCAAAGATAGTTAATAACTGGACGCTACGAGGAACATATCTTCTTTTTTTTCAAATGGATCCATTACATCTGGCCGAGTACGTAAGAAACAAAATTTATTGTTTAGAATAGAGTTATAGACGATTTACAATAAGATACTGAAATTTCCTGGCCACTTGGTTTGTTTATTCACTATGTATTAAAGGTATTGGGACAGTTTGAAGATTTTACTGTTATATCAGGCGTTTTTTTGATACCAAAATAATCCTTGTGGATAGTACGATAAATGTATACAACATAAAGCGTTATTTACAACTAAAGTAAATAATAAAAAACACAAAAATGATGTGCGAATAATGACAGAGGCACAGAAATACTAAATTTATTAAAATACACATGTGATCAGTTAAACTTGAATACATTTTACATATTTAAAAAAATACATATGTATATACTAGCGGGGCATCGCCCCCTGCATGTTCCGCGCGCCAACCCCCATATTTTTATATTTTCATTCTTATGTCTAAATAGCTAATACAGAAATTTATTCTTCATTACATACATGCGTGCACACGTAGATAACTAAAAATGGACGCATGAAAATTCATTTCGAATTTGAACTAATATATTCAATATAAGAAATTAGTTCACAGATTTAGCAAAACATTTTCACCAATTTAATACTAATGAATGACTCTAATCAGTATTTAGGGTTAACATTGATACATATGTATATGTACATTATAATTATAGAATAATTATTGTTACATAAACAATTAAACGCTTATTTTTGGTCATATCTTAAAATTTTAAAATCAATTATGAATAAGAGTTTGTAAGACGATAAAAATTTGAAATTATTACTTAATATTAGCAAAGTAAAAATATTTCTTTATTTATTTCTTGTTCGAATTTTGACATCCTATCACATTCCTTTTTCCTGCTTCTTAACTATTTAGAGTTAATTCCCCTTAAAATAATACTCAAAGTATTTACAGTATCTGATACAAAATTAATACAACTGTCATTCCACGTTCAAGCTTTGCTCTGCGATCCCTAATTTACATATATTTTCAAAAAGTCATATATTTTTACGTATAATCTACCAATTTCCTTGCACTATGTTTATGGCTCTCTTCGGTATATCTATACATTACCTTTTAATTCAATGTTTCTTACTTATTTTCTTTTTTTCTCCGTTTCTTTATGTATAAATGTTTTCTCTCTTTTTTTTGTTGTAGAGCCTACATTTTATCATTTAACACCTTATTTTCGTCCTTTCTATACACTTCACTATTTCTCTTTAAAATCCCCTGCTAAGTTTTTCTTTTCCTAATATTTATCTCTCCCTGGTTTACCTTTTATTTTTTTACAATATTTGTCATTTATTATCCTGTTTTTTTTTCTATTTTCTTATTAATAAAAGTCTTCCTACCCTCGTTTAATTCTGTTTAATTTTCTCAAGCTTATCTTCTTGGTCGCCCTTTCCATAAGTCCTATTCTTTCCCCATCCCCTAAGTTTTCATATTTCACCGTAACTACTTTGCCCTATTTTGTAGGAATTTTATTGATTATGCTCATTAATTCTTCCATCAAGCATACGTGTGGCTACCTGCTTCTATCTATTTTTAAACTGTGCAAAGAGGAATTATCTAACCTTTTTCTTATGTCTACTTTATGACAACACTTTTGCCTCTATTTTAAATATATATCCTGGTGTGCTTGATTTTAAACCCATCATTATTTTTGTAAATCGGTTTCTATTTTTTTCTACTTTTTCGTTTTTTTTTCATTACCAAGTTTTTGTATAAGCATTGTATGAGCAACCTTTTTTTATCATTGAAACCATAAAGAATTATCTTTAATTCAATCTGTTTACTTTCTCTCTTTCTCAAGCCCCAAACTGCGTTGACAGCCCTTTGTATCCTACCTGTTGTTTTTTGTCTCTGCCACGCAAAGAAATTTTTTTTGAAGAAACACACTTCTAGGTCCTAATACTCGTTTACAAATTTAAACATCTCCTCTTCATATAGAAACTGACATTTTCCATTTCTTTTTCGATTCCTTGAAATTAAGGTTTTTTTTTATTTTTCCAGTCTAGTTTGTATACGATATTTATCTAAGTCTTTTAGCATCTGCTTTGTGTGTTCAGAATGCTCTGCATGTGACACAATATCAGAAATGAATTCAAAACATTGCATTTCTATTTTTCCTATAACTAACCATATTCTGTCTAATTGCATCCAGAAAATTCTTCTATTAATCGTAAAAAATGCTGTTTAAACGTCTACAAATACAGCGTACAATTTATTTCCTTTTTCCTCGAGTTTGTCTTCAATAAAACTATTTATTACAAAAATATGGTCCCTTTTTTCTTCTGTTAGCTATAAAGCCAGCTGTTTGTTTACTCTTTCAGCAATTATAGTGGCTAATATCTTGTATACTTTATTTAATAACGCAACACTCGTGTAGTTTTGGAACGTTGTCTTACTCCTTCCTGCCGGGGGATTTAGATAGATTCTTGCTATTTTATACCATTCAATAAGTTGTGTTTCCGCCCCTAACACATAAAGCATGTTTGTTAATTCCATCATTCAAATCAAGGAAAGATTATTGGAAGATTTCTTATAACGTGATAGACAATTTTTTTTTTTTTTTTTTTTTTTTTTATGTATCAACAATAAAGTCGATAACAGGTGCACTATTCTTATATTGCGCCCATTATCGAGGCCATGCATTCAGTGCTAGAAGCCGTTACCTAACCTCAGTTTTCTTGTCTGTTAAGATTTGTTTAGATTTGTTTTTGGTGCGACAAATCAATGTGCGAAATTATTAATATGAACAAAACTCATCAATTTGTATCTAATACATACATATATTTACATACAGTCTAACCATGCAAATATTGAGCCTTAAGGGGATTGATAGTAGGGGCTTGATAATAGATCTATGGCCTTTTTCAAGGCTTGATAATAGATCTAGAAATATTTTTTTTTATTTTAGTGATAATAAATTTAATCATTGACTTTACAACGCAAAAAATTTACACTCGTAGTAAATCACTTATAAAACCAATATTTACTAGAATTGCGATGAAATTATTCAGCAAACATTTAATATTACATTAGAGTTGTGAAAATTTTTCTAAGACCCTCGATAATTGGGCTATCTACCCCTACGTGGTTGAAAATCGCAAAAAGCGCGTTTTTTTAGGGTTTGTGAATTTTTTACTCTGAAACATAGTTCTTTTCGAAAATTTTTTATGAGACCTTGTATGTTAAAAATATGCCAAAGATTCGTAAAAAAATTCTTTTGGCTAAAAAATAAATTTTTTCAATTTGTCGTAAAAATTTGTTGATAACAATTGGTCAAAAACTTTTTGACAAAAATACCCTTGCTTTTCATGTCCAGGGAATCAATCGACGTCGATAAAAACAAGGTGTTCGCACCGATCTCGATCGGCCACATATGAGCAAGCCCGTACTTTTCTTTTTTTCGATCTATCTACAGTCTTATATCGCAGACTACACCATTTCTCTATAAAATTCTCTGCTGAGATTTCCTTTTTGCAATATTTATCTCTCTCTGGTTTGTCTTGTATATCTTTACAATATTTGTTATTTGTCATCATGTTTTTTCTATTTTCTGATTGATAAAAGTCTTCTTACCCCTCGTTAAATTCTGTTTGATTTTCTCAAGCTCGTTTTTCTCGGTTGCTTTTTTCATAAGTCCTATTGTTTCCACGTCCTCTCACTTTTCATATCCTACTCAAATACTTTGCCCCATTTTGTAGGATTTTATTGATTATGCTCCTTAATTCTTCCATCAAGCATACGTGTCGCCACCTGCTCCTATATATTTTCAAACTTTGCAAAAAGTAATTATCTAACCTTTTCCTTATGTCTACTTTATGACAATCCTATTACCTTTATTTTACATGTGTATTCGTGTGCTTGTTTTTTAACCCAACATTATTTTTGTAAATCGGCTTCTATTTCTTCCTACTTTTTTATTTTTTTCCATCACCAAGTCTTCGCACTGTACAAGCTACCTTATTTTATCACTAAAACTATAAGAAATAATTTTTGATTCAAACTGTTTATTTTATCTTTTTTCTTTATGCCCAAAACTGCGGTGACAGCCCTTTGTATCCTACCTCTAAATTGGCTCTTTCTTCTCCGTGCTAAGAGAAGAAATTGTTTGTTAAGAACCACACTTTGGTCCTAATATTCGATTAAAACTCAGAATACGTCTCTTTAATATTGAAACAGATATTTTCCTATCCATTCTCTATTCCTTACAATAAAGGTTTTTTTGCATCCAGCTTATTTTTTGTACGATATTTATCTATAAGCATCTGCTTTGTGTGTTAAGAATGCTCCACGCGTGACACAGCGTCATAACCAAATTTAAACTATACATTTTTATTTTTCCTACCGTAACATCTCTTGTAGTATTCTTAATTCAGTTATCGTATACATTCTCTTTACTATCTGATTTTTAGTGCATTTATAGATTATTTTCGCCATTTTTAAATTTCGATTAAGCTTTTCAAGACGAACAAAAATACTCTTTAGCTAATTTCGAGCTGATGCGTAGTTTTTGAGACATTGTCAAGTGAATATCTGTATAAGCATTGTAAAAAAATACTTAAACAACTTTCGTAGCCTGAATTAAGAATATCTCAAAAATTATTTTTTTTTTCTATTTGTTATCATATATTTGATTATCTTACTCGTTTCCAGCGGGGTCCCGCTTGCCAAAATTGAGTAATGGGCATAGAAACTTCGTCTTTTGGGTATAAACGCATTTTCTGACGTCCGAAAACCGGCAAAAGACACCCGTCTCGTTATTATTATTGGGTGAATGATTTTTTTTTCTATTTGTTATCATATATTTGATAATCTTACTCGTTTCCAGCGGGGTCCCGCTTGCCAAAATTGAGAAATGGGCATAGAAACTCCGACTTTTGCGTATAAACGCACTTTCTGACGTCCGAAAACCGGCAAAAGACAGCTGTCCCGTTATTATTATTGGGTACATTAATTTTTTTTCTATTTGTTATCATATATTTGATAATTTAACTCGTTTTCAGCGGGGTCCCGCTGGCAAAATTGAGTAATGGCCATAGAAAATTCGTCTTTTGGGTATAAACGCACCTTCTGACGTCCGAAAACCGGCAAAAGACAGCTGTCCCGTTATTATTATTGGGTGAATGAATTTTTTTTCTATTTGTTATTATATATATTTTATAATTTTACTCGTTTTTAGCGGGGTCCCGCTAGCCAAAATTGAGAAATGGGCATAGAAACTCCGACTTTTGCGTATAAACGCACTTTCTGACGTCCGAAAACCTGCAAAAAGTTACCCTTCCTCTCATGATTTTTGGGTGAAAAGTTTTTATTCCTTTCGTTATCATATATTTAAGAACTCTATTCGGTTTTAGCGGGGTCTTGCTTGCCTTCTATAAGTAATGGACATAGAAACTTATACTGATGTGTACTGGAGCGTTTGTACCGTTTGTAACACCGTGAAAAATTCTTGGTAATGAATTGTTGTCATTGTTTATTGATCAGTTGTACATTTTATGATTACAAAAGGATTGTATGACTATTCAGACTTACCGTGCTGTTGACTGTCTCGTTGCCGTCCTCCTAATAGTGTTCTTATCATTATGTACAGTGGTGGGCATTATTCTGTTTTTCCACCGTCGAGTTACTAAGGTTACTGATTTATAGTAATTAACCTTACTGAAGGCTGGTAATACTTTATTTATTGTTAATGTTTTTTTAACCGGAAATTTCGTTTTTTAAATTTTCGAAATTTCGTTCCCGGAACGACCCGAACTTCAGTGTCATTAAGAGCGCAAAGAGCCTCCTGCGCGATGATTGTAGCGCGGAGCACTTAGTGTGGTGCGAGCTGCCACTAGCTAAAGGTTGGTCGAGCTACGTGCCCACTC
>JAPYYV010006084.1:0-16036 GCA_030522625.1 Copidosoma aretas | reverse complement strand
TAATAAACAGTCATGCTCCTATAACCGAGTTTTATTTTTTGATGTCCTCTACTATTCAGTACGACAAAGGAGCAAGTGCTTGGGAGTTTACATCAAATAAAAAATAAACCTATACCGCAAGCTTTTTAGCAAATCAACCTGGAAGATACCTAGTTCATGATAAAGTATTTAAATAAATAAATGATTGAATAACATTATAACCTTAATACCAAGGTTTTTAACTTAGTAACCAATGAAACAGCAAGTTACTAATATGATAAATAAACGAATCATTATGAAAATAACAGCATGACTGAAATCCTAAGCTTCATAAACCAGTGGGACAGCGAGTGTATAGTATAAAAAGTAAAGAAATGATTATATAACCAACACTTAAACCTAAATCTCACGCTTGTAATCCAGGTAGTAGGAGCACAGCAAGTTAATAATATATTCGATAAATTATTGCATTATTTATAACCAATGTAACCTAAATTGCGAGCTTATCGACCCACTAACCGGGATAGCAAGTTACTAAATTAATTAGTAAATCAATTATTATTAAAAATACAACATAACCTTCACTGAAAGCTTGTTAACCAAATAACTCGTGGGACAGCGAGTAGATATTATAATTAAATAAATTATTGAATTAATAACAGCATAACCTGTCTGTTTCATAACTATTAAAATTTTTATCCTCCTATATTAGCACTTATACTATTTTTAAATAAGTAACTTATGTAATTAGAAAGAGTGACTTTTTAAGAACTTCCAGTTGTTCGCATTACGATAACTTCTAATATTATTTAGAGTTAACACCAAAAATAAAACAACACTGTTTAATTTCTGGAGCAAAACCTTCTTTATTAATTTAGTAGTCAATATTTCGTCTCATTATGGAGACCTTTCTAAGGCTGTAACCACATAGGCATACATATTAGATTAGTATTTATAAAATATAGAAACATTAATGTAAAGATATAATATGCATAATATCTCTTCTTTTTTTACGTAAAAACCTAATGAATTATAGACCAACGGTCGTATTTTAACGAGTAACCATGATATAAACATAAAGAGAGACTTATACAATAATAACCTGTAGGAATAATATTGACCATTCACACTGATGGGCAAGCAAGCAATAAAATTACAGGATACGCAGTCATCAGGTACATGTATACATTAGCGGTCGAGTTGATTGCCCAGCTATTGGCGGAACTGTATATAAAAGCGTGAGCGTAGATAGATTATATATAGGTTATAAGGTACACATAAGTACAGGTGAAATACACCTGTACTAGTTTTAACTCAAGGTGCTATTATTAGGTTGTTTCTTTTGAAACTGCGATATGATATATTTGATTTTTGTTTTGTTTTTTTTTTTTTTTTTTTTTGTTTTTTTTTTTTTTTTTTTTTTTTTTCTTTTTGTTGATTTTAAAGTAGAAACTATGGTTACATTCTCTCGCATTCAGAAAAAAATCAGAATTTTCAGATTTATTTTTACAAAGTCTCTTATGCTCTTTCATTCTGGACGTAACTTTTCGTGAACATTGGCCTATATAAATTTTGTTACATATTTGACATTTGATTAAGTATACGACGGGTTTTTTTTTGTCCTTTGTCTAAGGTATCTTTTCCAAATATTATAACTTAAGATAATTTATTGTTGATACTGTTTCTTACATTAAAGTTTTCGATTTAAAAAAAAAAATTGAACTCAGTAGCAATAAATGAATAGTAAGGTATGATTACAAGCGGTCATTTAGGTTTCTAAAGAGAAGTATATCGGTCCTTATTACTATAATAGTATTTTTATTCTATTTTCTTCCATAACGAGAAGAAATATTGACTGCTTAATAAATAAAGAACATTCTGCTCAAGAAAACTAATAGTGGTGTATTATTTTAGGGGTTAACTTTAAATAATATTTAAATAGTATATCATTAACTAGCTGTACTCCGGAAGAATTGGTTTAAAAGCTTGCTGTATTGGTCAAGTTGTTAATTATTTATTTCACAATATTATATCACTGACTAGCTGTCCTCTGGTTTATTGAGTTTTAAAGCTTGAGTCAAAGCTTTACAGTTCCTCAATATAACTTGGTTTTTGTTGATTCTCCCATGAAGCCGATTTTGAATTCGCTCGCTAATCCGCGGCCAATTTTCGCAGCGCCGGTCTGGAGTAGTGAGCAGATGCCACGTCCCACTTTTGCCCGTGCTCAATGCCCTCATGAAATTTTGGAAAACACAAATTGTGGCATCGGCTGTTTAGATTGATTTACTGTTCTTAACTTAGCATGGGATCTAAGAAAATGAGGGGCAGCACAAGCAACATAACGTATTTTATTCGTATATCATACTAATTATTCGATTTTTATCGTGTTCAAAACGTATTAGATCGTAGTTTTTTAGTGTGGTTACAGCCTTAAAAAGGTCTCCATGATGAGATGAAATATTAAAGACTAAATAAATAAAGAAGATTTTGCTCAAGAAAACTTACAGTAGTGATTTATTTTGGGTAAAAACTCTATATAATATTAGAAGCAAGCAAGTCAAAGAACTGAAGAAGTCACACAGTCTAATTAAAATTTAAATGTATTAATGATTGAATAAAAAACTACCTTAAATCTCAAGCTTTTTAACCCAGTAACCCAGGGGACAGCAAGTTACTAATGTAATAATAAAAAGAATTACTGGAAAAATTATAATATAACCTATATTTTCAGCTTTGCATCGTAGTAACCCGGACGACAGCCAGTAAAAATATAATAATTTAATAAATTATTATAAAAACAAGACTACTAAAAACCTAGCCATCTTAATTCAGTAACTAGGGTAGTAGCGAGTAAATAATATAATATTTGAATACATTACCAATTAAATAACAATACAACCTAAGACACTAGCATTTTGACCGAGTAACCCCGGAGACAGCGAGTTAGTAACATGAGACAAATAGATTACTAATTAAATTGTAATTTATCCATAAATCTAAGCTACCCAATCTTGCTACCCAAGTAACCCGGAAAGCAGCGAGTTGATAACTCTAAGAGTAAATATTAATTGTTTTCATAATAACATACCATACATCCCAAGCATCCTAACCTAGGAACTCAGGGTACGGAGAGTTAATATCTCATTAATTAAAAAAATTACTTGACAAATAACAAATTATCCTAAATTCCTAGGTTTTCAACCCGGTAATCCTGGGGGCAGCCTGTTTGTAGGATTTCAATAAAATAAAATACTAAAATAACAACGTTACCTACATCCCCAGCTTTTTTAATTCAATAATTATAACAAAAATTCTCACTATTTTTCGGGTCAATGCCCTGGGTTAAGATTCTAGGGATTTAAGTTATGCTGTTATTAATTCCATGATTTATTTAATTATAATATCTACTTGCTTTCCCACGGGTTATTCGGTTAACAAGCTTGCGATGAAGATTATGTTGTTATTTTAATAATAATTGATTTACTAATTAATTTAATAACTTGCTGTCCCCCTGGTTACTGGGTTCATAAGCTCGCGATTTAGGTTACGTTGGTTATAAATAATGCAATTATTTCTTAAATATATTATTAACTTGCTGTGCTCCGACTTTCTGGGTTACAAGCGTGAGATTTAGGTTTAAGTGTTGTTAATATAATCATTTTTTTACTTTTTATACTATACACTCGCTGTCCCACTGGTTTATGAAGCTTGGGATTCCAGTCATGTTTAATCGTATTTCGATCGTATTTGACCTATTTTTATCGTATTTTGATCTTATACTAATAGTAATTTATCGTCTTTTGATAGTTTAGGATCGAATTTTGATTGTATTTTGATCGTATTTTGATCTTATATTGATCGTAATTTATCGTCTTTCGAACGTATTTTGATCAGTTTTTAATCGTATTTATTTGTGTATTGATTGTATTTGATCGTACTTAGATCGTATTTGAATCATGTTTCCATCGTATTAAATCGTATTTTTAATCGTGTTAGATCGTATTTATTCGTAATTTAAATCGTTTAGATCATTTTTAATCGTACATTATTTGTAATTTGAACGTCGTTTATCGTAATTTGATCGTAGTAAAACTTTATTTGATAGTATTTTTCGTATTTGATCAAATTTTAATTGTATTTCAATCGTATTATGATCAAAATTGATCGTTTCTATTGTATTTCGATTGTATTTAACGCTATTTTGACTGTATTTTAATCGTATTTCAAATGTTCATGATCGTATTTTGATTGTTTTTTAATTGTAATAAATCGCATTTTGATCGTATTTTATAGTAATGAATCTTACTTGGATCGTTTTTTGATCGTATTTGATCGTATTTTAATCGTATTGAAATTATACGTATATAATCGTATTTTGATCGTTTTTTTTTGTACTTAATTGTATTTTGATCATATTAAAATCGGATAAGATCGTTTTTTAGAGTACATTTGATTGTATTTGACGGTACTTCGACAGCATCTTATCCCTTTTTTAATCGTTTATGATTGCATTTCTATCGTATTTTATCGTAGTTTAATCGTGTATAATACAAATAAATTAAATTTGATCGTAATATAATAGTATTGATACGTATTTTTGATCGTCTTTTGATCATACTCGATCGTATAGAATCGTATTTTAATTGGATTTGAACGTATATTTTGATAGTATTTAGATCGTATTTTATCGTAATTTGATATTATAAGGATAGGATTGAATTGTTTAATTAACGGTATTTTGATCGTATTTGACGGTATTTTGACAGAATCTTAATCGTATTTTGATCGTTCATGATCGTATTTTGATTGTATATTATTCGTATGTTCATCTCATGTTGATTGTATTCTATCGTCTTTTAAACGAATTTTAATCGTTTTTCGACCGTATATATTTGTATTTTGATTTTAGTTGATCGTAATTTTATCGTATTTTAATCGTACTAGATGATATTTTCGACTGTGTTTAATCGTATTTTGATCGCATTTTGATCAAAAATAATCGTATCTGATGGTACTTTGATCGTATTATAATAGTATTTGATCGTAGTTTAATCGTATTTGATACAATTAGATTGTATTTTATCGTATTTTAACCGTGTTCGATTTTATTTTATCGTGTTTGATCGTACTCTTATCTTACTTTATCTGTATTTAATCGTATTATGATCGTGTTTTATCGAATGTGGATCGTATTTGACCTGCTTTGACCGTAGGTTAATCTTATATTAGTCGTACTTTTTCAAATCTCTATGGTATTTGAATCGTTTTTGGTCGTATTTTATCGTATATTGATCGTTTTTTGATCGTATTCGATTGTATTCGATCGTATTTTATTGTACTTTAATAGTATTTAATCGTATACTGATCGTTTTTGATCCTCCTTCGATCGTATCTTGATTATGTTTCATCGTATTAAATCGTAATTTTCATCGTTTTTTAATCGTTTTCGATCGTATTTAACTTATCTCGATAGTATTGTGATCTTGTATTGATTGGAATTTATCGTATTTTGATCGTATTTTAATTGTATATGATTGTACTTTGATCGTCCTTCTATCGTGATTCAATCGTATTTTCGATAGAGCTTGATTGTAATTTATCGTATTTGATCGCATTTAAACCATATTTTGACCGTATATTAGTTGCACTTGATCGTTTTTTGATCGTATTTTAATGTAATTCAATCAGAATCTAATCGTATTATTATCTTACTATAATTGGATTTGATCGTTTTAATTTAATTTTGATTGTATTTAACGGTATCTTTAATGTATAAGAATTTTACTTGTATATTTATGATTGTATTAGTTCGTATTTGATCGTTTTCTGATAGTATTGCATCGCAATTGACTGTTCTTGATCGTCTTTAACTAGTATTCGATCGTATGTTTATCGTATTTAAAACGTATACGATCGAATTTTCTTCGAATTTCATTGTATTTTAATCGTATTTTTATCAAATTTGATCGTATTTAGTCGTATTTTATTGCATTGGATCGTATTTTAATTGCATTTGTTTGTATTTCATCGTTTTTTGATCACATTGTGAGCGTAATTAATCGTATGCGATGATATTTTGATCTTATTATAATCGTATTTGATCATATTTGATCGAAGTTTGATCGTAGTTGATCGTATTTTGATTGTATTTTGTCGCACTTTGATCGTATTTTTATCCTCATTTAATAGTATTTATGCGTATTATTTATCGTATCTTAATCGTATTTGATCCTATTTATTCGTACATGGATCATATTTTAATCATATATGATCGTATTTTGATCATTCCTTACTTGTATTTAATCGTATATGATCGTATTTTGATCGTATTTTAATCGTTATTTATCGTATTTTATCGTTATGAACAAATATAGTTCAATAAGATTGAATTTAATCGTAATTAAATCATATTTATACGTATTTTTAATCGTATTTTGATGGTACCCGATCGTATTTCATCGTACTATGATCGTATTTTGATCTTATATGATCGTATTTTAATAGACTTTTAATTGGATTTGAACGTTGATCCTATATCATCGTATCTCGATCTTATAAGGATCGGATTAAGTAATTTTATTAATTGTATTTTGATCGTATTTGACGATAGTTAGGCAGTATCTTAATCGTATTTTGATCGTTCATGATCGTTTTTTGATTGTATATTGATCGTACTTTTATCTTATATTAATTGTATTTTACCATCTTTCAAATGTATTTCGATCATTTTTCGACCGTATTTATTTGTATTTTGATTGCAATTCATCGTATTTTAATCATATATTGAACGTACTAAATTATATTTTTGATCGCGCTTAGTCGTATTTTCATCTTATTATGATCAAAATTTATCGTATCTGTTGCTACTTTGATCATATTATAATGGTATTTGATCGTATTTGATCGTGGTTTATTTATATTTGATACAATTTGATTGTATTTGATCGTATTTAACCGTATTTGATTTTATTTTATCGTGTTTGGTCGTATCTCAATCTTACTTTATCTGTATTTAATCGTATAATGATCATGTTTGATCGAACTTTGTTCGTATTTGACCTAGTTTGACCGTAGATTGATCTTATAGTAATCGTACTTTTCTCGAATCTCTTTGGTGTTAGCATAATTTTTTGGTCGTATTTTATCGTATTTTAATCGTTTTTTGATCGTATTCGATTACATTATATTGTATTTAATGTACTTTAAAAGTATTTAATCGTATTATAATCGTGTCTCATCCAACATCGATCGTATTTTATTCATGTTTTCATCGTATTAAATCGTATTTCTTAACGTATTTGATCGTATTTTTGATCGTGTTGGATCACAAATTATCGTTTTCTATTTGTATTTTGATCGTAATTCATCGTATTTTAATCATATTTTCAATCTATTGGATCGTATTAAGTCGTGTTTTAACCGTATTTGATCGTATTTTGATCATGTTATAACGTATTATGATTGCATTTATTCGTTTTTTATTGTATTTCCATCGTATTAGACGGTATTTGGACGGTATTGTAGTCGTATTTTGATCGTATTTGATCGTATTTTATCGTATTTTAATCGTTATTTGAGTACTTAATCGTATGTGATGGTATTAATATTGTATATTTGATCGTATTCGATCGTTATTTCATCGTTTTCGATCGTATTTGATAGTTTTCGATCGTATTGTGATCTTATATTGATCGTATTTTATTGTATTTTGACCGTATTTTGATTGTATTTTATTGTACTTTGATCGTATTTTAATAGTTATTTAATGGCATTTTCAATCGTGCTTGATCGTAATTCATCGTATCTGATCGCATGTTAACCGTATTCTGACCGCATATTAGTTGTAATTTATTGTACTTTGATCTTATAGTAATGTAATTCAATCAAAATCAAATCGCTGTTTTTATCGTATTATGATCAAATTTGATTGATTTTTAATAGTATTTTGATTGTATTTGACGGTATTTTCACAGTATTAGAATTGTACTTGCACATTTATGATGGTATTTGATCGAATTTGATCGTTCTTCAACAGTATTGGATCGCATTTGACTGTTCTTGATCGTCTTATAATAGAATCTGATCATATTTTTATCGTTTTTGAAACGTATACGATCGTATTTTATTTGAATTTGATTTTATTTTAATCGTATTTTCATCGCATTTGATCGTATTTATAAGTATTCGATTGTAATTGATTGTGTTTTTATTATATTTGACCGTATTTAATCGTATTTTAATCGCATTGTGATAGTAATTTATTGTATGCGATGGTATTTTGATCTATTATGATCGTATATGATCGTATTTTATCGTAGTTTGATCGTATTTTATAGTAGATTGATCGTATTCTATCGTATTTTAGTTGTATTTTATCGCAATTTGATTGTATCTTAAAAGTACGTATAAATAAATTTATTTAATCATACATGGATCGTATTTTGATAGTCTATGATCGTACATTGATCGTTTTTTAGTTATATTTGATCATGTATGATCGTATTTTTATCGTATTTTGATACTATTTTCTCGTATTCCATCGTATTTTCATCTTATAAGGATCGGATTTGATCTTTTTTTAAATGTATTTCAATTGTATTTGACGGTATTTTGACAATATCCTTATCGTAATTTGATCGTTCATTAGCGTATGTTGATTGTATTGTGATCGTATTCCGATCGTAATTTAATCGTGCTTGATCGAATTTTAAATCGTAATCTAATCGTAATTGATCGTATCTGACCGCATTTTAACCGTAGTCTGACCGCATGCTGGTCGCACTTGATTGTACTTTGATCGTATTTTAATGGTATATAATCGTAATATAATCGGATTTTTATCGTTTTGTGATCGGATTTTTTCGTTTTTATTGGATTATTATAGTATTTGACAGTACCTTGACAGTATTAGAATCGTACTTTAATCGTTTCTGGCCGTATTTTGGTCGTATTATGATCGTATTTATGATTGTTATTACTCGTATTTCAATCGTATAAGATCGTCTTGTTAATCTTTTCCGTATTTTGATCTTATTTAAATCGTATTTTATCTTGTTTTAATCGTATTTGATCGTATTTTGATCGTGTTTGAACATATTTTAATTGTATTTTGACAGTATTTGGATTGCATAAAATGAGAATACAAATAAATACGATCAAATAATGATCAAAATACGTTAAAAATACGATAAATTACGATTAATATAAGATGAAAATACGATGACTATGCAATCAATATACGACCATGAACGATCAAAATATAATTGAGATACCGTCAAAATACCGTAGAATACAATAAAAACACATTTTAAAAATCGATCAAATTCGATCATAATAAGATCAAAACATGATCAAAGTACGATCAAATACGATCAAAATACGATCAATATACGATTAAATACGGTCAAATGCAATTGGAATACATTTAATACCATCAAATACTATTAAATACGATCAAATTTATTAAAAATACGATCAAAATATGATCAAATTCAATTGAAATACGATCGAATACGATTCAAAAACGATAAAAATACGATCGAATACAATTAAAAGACGATCAAGTACAGTCGAATGCGATCAAATCATATCGATAAACGATCAAATACGATCAGATTCGATTGTAAATGATCAAAGTACAATTCTAACACTGTTAAAATACTGTCGAATACAATCAAAATACAATTAAAAAACGATTAAATCCGATCATGATACGATAAAAATACGATCAAATTTCGATTAAATAGCATTACAATACGATCAAAGTACGATTAGGTGAAACTAATCAGCGGTTAGAGTACAGTTTCAATGCGATCAGATACTATAAATTACGATCAAACATGTTCAAAAATATGATTGGATTATGATAAGAAATTGATCAAAGTACGATCAAATACAAACAAAATGCGATTAAAATACAATGAATTTTAATCAATATACGATCACAACACGGCCAAAATAGGTTAAATACGATCGAAAACGATCAAAAAACGATCAAGTATGATAAAAAATACGATTTAAATTCGATCACATATGACCAAATACGATCAAGTAACGATTAAAATACCATAAAATACGATTAAAAACGAATAAAGTATGATCATGAGTGATGAAATAAGATTAAAATTACGATCAATACGATCGAAATACGATCAAATACGTTTCGAACATCGTATAAATACGATCAAATAGAATCAAATACGATTAAAATACTACATCTTACTCGTGCTATCTGCTATTTTCTTAGATTCCATGCCAAATCGAATAAAGTTGATTAATTTAGGCAGCCGCGGCCGCGATTTGTGCTCTCGAAAATTTCGTGAGAACAATTAGCTCGTGTTAAAGTGATACGTGCGGGTGCTTGCTTCTTCAGACCAGTGCTGCGGAAGGTGGCCACGGATTAGCAAGCGAATTTGAAATTGGCTACATGGGAAAATCTACAGAAACTCAGTTATCTAGGGTAACTATAAACCTTTGTCTCAAGCTTTAAAACCCAGTTACCAAGAGAAGAGCTAGTCAGTAATATAATATTGTAAAAAGAGTTAATAACAACTTGACGAAAGCTGTTAGCGTATATAATCGTAATTTGATCGTATTTTTATCGTATTGCGATCGTATTTATTCGTTTATTAATTGTATTTTATTGTATTTGACGGTATTTTGACAGTATTAGAATCGTACTTTGATCGTTTATGGTCGTATTTTCATCGTAGTATGATCGTATTAAGGACTGTTATTACTCGTATTTTAATCGTAATTGATCGTTTTTGATCGTGTTTAAACATATCTTGATCGTTTTTTGATCGTATTTGGATTGTTTCTAATCGACTCTGATCGTACATTGATCGTATTTTAATTGTATTCTTATTGTACTTGATCTTTTTCAATCATTTATGACTGTATTCTGATCGTATCATTATAGTATTTGAATTGTATTTGATTGTATCTCATCGTCTTTTGATCGTATTTTGATCGTAAATATTCGTAACTTTATCGTATTGTAATCGTGTTAGGATCGTATTCTCTCTATTTTGATAGTATTATAATCGTATTTGATCGTATTTGACCTTTTTTACATTGTATTTATTCGTATTTTGATACTATTTGATCGTTTCTTGATAGTATTTGATCGTATTTTACCGTATTTGATCGTATTTTTATCGTATTCGATCGTATTTTAGCCGTATTTTGTCATATTTTGAGCGTTTTTGATCGTATTATGACCAGATTTGTTCATTTTTTGTTGTATTTTGATTGTATTTGACGGTATTTAAATAGTATTTTAATTGTATTATGATTTTTTATGATCGTAGCTTTATTGTAAGTTGGTCGTCTTTGATCGTATATTAATCGTATTTAATCGTACTTTAATCGTAATCTAATTGTAGTTGATCGTATTTTAATCGTATTTTAATTGTAATTGATTGCATATGATCGTTTCTGATCGTATTTTATTGTATGTAATCGTATTTTGATCTTATTATAATCGAATTTTATAGTTTTATGATATATATTTTAAGTGTTCGACGGTATTGCGACAATATCTTAATCCTATTTTGGTCGTTCATAATCGTATGTTGATTGTGTCGTGATCGTATTTTGATCTTGTATTGATTGTAATTTCTCGTTATTTGATTATATTTTAATCCTTTTTAGATCGTATTTGATCGTATTAAATCGTGCTTCGATCGTATATTTATCGTATTCTGATCTTCTCTTCTAGGTAATTTCTCGTGGTTTTAACATATTTTGATCGTTTTTTATTCGCCTTTTATAGTATTTTGATCGTAATTTGATCGCATTACAAATCGTAATTTGATCTTAGTTGATCGCATCAGACTGCATTTTAACCGTATTCTGACCACATGTTGGCAGCACTTGATCGTACTTTGATCGTATTTTTATGGTAAATAATCTCAATTTGATTGTATTTTTATTGTATTGTGATCGGATTTAATCGCATTCTGATTGTATTCTTATCGTACTTAATCTTATTCGATAGCATTTCATGGTATTTGATTGTATTTCAACCGTGTTTGACCGTTTTTTATCGTATTTTGATCGTACTTTTATCGTATTTAATTGTATTTGATCGTTTATTAAGCCGTATATAATCGTATTTTAATCGTTATTCGATCGTATTATGATCGGATTCGATCATTTTGTAATGTATTATGATTGTCGTTGAGGGTATTTTTACAGTATTTTAATCAGATCTCGATTGCTTATGATCGTAGTTTGATTGTAAATTAGTCGTATTTGATCGTATTTTGATCGTATTTGATCGTATTTTAATCGTAATAAATAGTTTTCTTGATCGTATTTCCATCGTAGTCTAATTGCATTCGTAATTGATCGTAAATTAATCGTATGTAATCGTATTTTGTTTAAATTTTATTTTACTGTGATCGTTATTTAATCGTGTTTGATCGTATTACGATCGTATTTTGCTTTTTAATTTTCAGAAAGCTTTGTTATGGACAAAAAACCTTTTTATAAAATCAAGTTAGAAATATTTTTTAAGGTTCATCTAATCGAAATATGATGTTTTTAAGAAATGTCCATCAGTATGTGTGTGTGTGCGTGTATGTCCGTAAGCGTCTGTTTGTGTGTGTGTGTGTGTGTGTAATCGGCTGAATCTCATATTCTGATATTCGTTTTCTATGATTTAAAGTTTTTTTTCTCACATGTTCTGGGTGTTGTGGCGTATGGTATACGTAGCATACCAATACGTACGCGCCCTACCACCTCAGATAGGGATGTATGACCAAGCGGGAGGAGAAGCGGAACTCTTGAGTCGGGTCAGAGAGTAGAGGAGAAGGAGAAGATTCGAGACTCTCGAGACTGGCAGACGTGTCTCCAGATTACAGCTCTACCCTTTTCTCTTCTTTCGGTCATAAAGAATAATAAAAAGAAGTCAATAGTCCTCACTGAGCACTTATTTTACGTTCATTCAACCGATTACATACCCACGTAACAGGAGAATTTTTGGTTTCAAAAGCGGGATCGGTTGAAAAGCGCACACAGCGTAGTACCGCGAGACAAAAAGTAAGTGTCAGGACAAAATAAAAAAAAAAATTTTTTTAAACAGGAGACCAAAGATAATTAAGGTCAGAGAAGTAAAGAAAAAAGGACGACGCAAAGCCAATTCAGCTAGAGACTTCCAAGCCAACGGAGCCAAACAGCATACCAGAAATCGGACTACAACGCCTATCACGAGAGGAAAAAGGAGAAGCTTAAATAGATCGATATCCAGATCAACAAGAAGGAAAAATGCGGTCCGGTGCAGCCCTATTAGCCATTTAGATAGCTACCACATGGTAAGTACATAAAAATACAGAATCGTTTAATATATATATACAGATACAAATTTCACGACTCCTGGAAAAGTTGAGGGAAGAGGAACTTTATTATATTTTTTCTTTTCCATAAATGGCACAATTACACAAAATGATGAATATTAATAAATAATAAAGAAATATATGCATGCTAAAATTTTATGACGATATGATAGGACGGAAAAACTAACGTAAATTATTATGACAAAAAAACTCCTTTAACTACGAAAAAAACATACAATAACTGTATATACTTACACCTTTCTTTTCCGCTCAACTCTAACTATATTCAAAGTGACGCCCGTGAGTAAATGCTATTAATTTTAACTATACCTGCCTAATCGTGTTAGAAAAATTTTTTTTAGCAATCCGAACAGAACTCTGTTCCCCCAACAACCAGAATATTTATTAATAATATAGTGACCACTTGAAGTTACACAAGTTTTAATTTAAAATTGTATTTATACTCCAAGAAAAAAATTGACAAATAACATTAGTAATAATAACGTGCCTGATCAAAAAAAAAGAGAAGAACACAAACCAAATTCGAACAAAAATGATTGAATGATTATCAAACCCATAAAATAAGACTTTATATACAAGGCGTAAAATATAATATCAAAAGTGAATTCCGTCACAGCTGACACGACGAAAAAAAGAAAAAGAAAAAAGAAACATTCACTTTCAGTATCATCCCAAAAAATTTCCCATTCGCCCGCTTGGAAACGGCAGACAGAAAACACCCGCCTATCTATAATCTCGCTAGCACGTCCAGCACAATTTACGTCGATTAAGGAATTTTTGAGGGAACTAAAAAACAGGTATGTGAGCATCAGTAATGCCACAAAACTTTAAACACAATTAAAAACGATCTCACAGCAAAGGGGGGAACATGTGGGATCCTACTGCGATCGCGTTCAAGCACTACATAATAGGATAATAACACTTTATGACTCGAACACAACTTATTCTCCTAACAAAAGTTTGCACTAAAAGATAGCGCCGAAGAAGAAGCGATGAAACAATTTTGCTAAGAACTACGGGCCCCATATAACTACAATGTAACTTGCCTTAGTCCCGAAACATTAAACAAAGCAGTAGTAGTGCCACTAAATATAGAAAGCGAAACTGCCCTACGCTACACTACTCCGGGAGGACGAAATGCCTACATAAGCGTAACCCAAGTAAGACTACAAGACGAAAAAATATTACTAGGTAATTATAACCGGATCAAAATGACCGATTTACCGGAATGAGGTGCAAACGATAACTACGAGTCAAACCTGTACGGAGAGGTATACGACAATCTTCCAACGCGACCGCTAGTGAATACAGAAAATAAAAATACTCAAGGTACTGAAAATGCTCAACCGACTCAAGATGAAAAGAAGGAACAGGACAAAAATTGCGCGTATAGTAAGCACAAATATCACAACACGAACGAATGTCGCACGCTGATAAGAGACGCCGAAAGGGGAAAAATAAATCGCATCGAAACGCAAGAACATTACCGGTACAATCAGAATTACCAGAGACGAGGTTATTTTAATAATACGCCAAATAATAATAATAAAAGCTATAATACATACTCGCAAAACTGGAATAACGCTAACAATGGCTACGAAAAAAGAATTATAGCACCCGTTAAAATTACAATAGGAACGAGCGGAATGGGCGAAGCTAGGAACAACAGGATAATCGATACAAGAATAACAGGTATGATTTTAATAATAATAATGGAAATTACGGCGGTAGAAATCATAGTTATAAAAACGGTGGGCCACCGTACAACATACCTGACTCACCTAACGACAAAACGCATGACGTAAGCACGGAGACTTTAAACTCCCAAGACAATCGTCGCAGTCCCCAGACGTCGAGCGTGACTCGGCAGTAAGCAAAACAGTGCGCCCGCAAAAGAAGCAGAGCCGAAGTGCAGTGAACGGGAGTCACCCAGACATTCATGCACGGTTCGGTGTGGTCTCTGCGCATTGGAGTTGAAAAGTGTCTTTTTGCACAACCCAACGAACGCCCCGCAGTGTGTGAGAGATAAGTAAAAAATATATATATAAAACCATCAATTTTGATGCTAGATGGCACATTAAAAGTTGCGGTACCAAGAATAAATAAGAGAGTGATGCACGGATTGGTTTTAGTGAACCAGCGTAGAGGCGGCAAAGAACAGAAGCGTAATTTAAAACGCCTAAAGAAAGTAGTACTGAACGCCCAAGCCGCACGTCAAATCACAAACCAGTTGGAAAATCGCGCCGCGAAACAAAGAGAGGTGGCTGCGTGACCACCCCAACCTGAAGCTAGTACTCAAACGGAAAGAGAGTATTGCGACCGCGGCACCCAGACAGAACAAGGGTATTGGGATCAGCGGATGTAAGCCTAATCGCCAAGGTCAAGCCCCAGCCACCGGTCGCTCGACCAGCGGTAGCTGACCAAAACAATCCAGCCGCCCATAGAAATAAGGATATCGTTATAATAGACGAACATATCGTGATTAGATAAATTAGTAAGTCAACATAAAAATATATAACCCAACAGTAAATCGGAAAATCTCTATTGAAAAAAATTTGTGGGTCTCGGGACCCCCGGCAGGAGTGAAACTTCCAACCAGTAAGTTACTATACTCGGTGTAATAGAAATCGTATGGTGTTAGGTACACTTTTTATAAATTTTAAGATTGAAATATAGTATTTACTAAAAAAAAATTT